>AMDK01000466.1:0-20185 GCA_000309355.1 Epichloe gansuensis var. inebrians E818
TAGCTAGCTAGATTCTAGAGACTTCTTTCGCTGCTATTATTATTAGCAGTGGCAAATTTCACCTATTAAGACCTCTAGCATCGAATTCAACAGCCCCATAGCTTAATTACAATACATTCCTCCCCCCCTAACAAGACCTGTGGATCCGGGACCAATTACCCCTACAGCACTGTAATATTTAATGCGCACTGTGCAACGGCAAGAGCAAACAGAGCCCGTTGCCGTTGAACACGGGCATCATGTATCGTGTACATCATGTGCTGATCGATGTCTACATACATCCTCCTCCCCACCAAATACTACACTAACTACGCAGTGGCATAACTTATAGGCAACGATTTTCATTGACACACACTCATAAGTCAGCACGAGTGAGCATGAGTGAGCATGAGTGAGCATGAGCGAGCACGAGTCTCTCCCTCCCCCGCAACAGGATGAGCAAAGTCAACCATGGAGAGGCCGCCTTTTGCCGGTCGAGAGAGGTGATGTGATGCAGGGTGCTTTGAAATAGCGCGCCTAGCAACAATAATACGACGACGAAGAAGAGGGGGGTCCTCGCCTGTATCTGATGCATGGAAGCTCTTGATCCATGGAGAGAGAGGCTGAAAACTTGGAGTGTGATACAGCATCACCCAGCAACGGTCCATAGATGCTTGCGCCCTGTCTACCTGTCCGCTGCCACAAAAGGCCCGGCCACGCCCCAACTTGTAAGACGGACGGACGGCCCTCCTTCCTCTTCTCTACATGACCGAGTTTGTCTCTTGACTTCTTCTCCATCCTTCTCCAGGGTCGCCATTCATCATGCCATCTCCCGATGTTTTTGGTCCGGCAAGTCGTCTGGTCAACCTTCGACTGGACAACGCACACATGTTACTGATTTTGAGCTTTGCTGTTTTAATGGTAGGTCGCCATGCGTCAAGCTATTTCCAAGCCGTAACCTGATGCTAAGTTGGTACAATGTCCCCCCTCTCAAGGTTGTTGCATATGTTCTCGCCCAAACTATTCACCGCATCTGGTTCCATCCGCTGGCCAAGGTGCCTGGGCCCACGAAATATTCCGTTTCATACTTGCCCTTCTTGCTTCAACATTATTACCAAGGGATATTTTTCAGGAAAACACCAGACCTGATCCAGAAATATGGCCCCATGATTCGAGTTGGTCCCGACCACATCATGCTCGACGGCGAGATTGCCTGGCCACAAGTATTCAGCCGGCGCAAGGCAAATGAAGCAGAATTCGAGAAACTGCCCTTCACATTTGCCGCCAAGGCCTACAGCATAATTTTTGCGCCTCACGACATCCACCGCCGTCAACGCAGGCAGTTGAATCATGCATTTAGCGATACCTCTCTGACGCAACAAGAGTACGTCGTCCAAAAATATATCGACTTGCTGCTAGATCGCCTCCAGACGCATGCCAAGAATGGCGACGTTGTCGATGCCGTCAAGTGGATGAATGCTTGCACATTCGACATCATAGGTGACCTCACCTTGTCCGAGTCCTTCTCCAGCCTAGAGAACAACAGCATCCACCCTTGGATTACGTCGATTTTCGAATCCATCGAGCAATTTTCTCGCCGAAGATTGTATCAAAGCTACCCCATAATTCGAATGATTTTATCCTGCTTCAGTGACGAATTCGGGTTCAAACAGCACCCGGTTCGCGGCTACAGCAAGGAACGCGCGCAAGCGCGCATGAAGCTCGGAGAAGAAGGACCTGCTGGGCGAAAGGACTTCATGACTTACATGTTGCGAAAGACGCGAGATGGAGAGATTGGCATGGAAATAGAAGAAATCTTGGAAAGCTCACCTACCATCATCCTGGCGGGGAGCGAGACGACTGCCTCAGCTCTGTCTGCTCTTTGGTTCTACTTGTCAAACCACCCAGAGGCGTATAAGCGTTTGACAGAGGAGATTCGAAGCTCTTTTAGATCCGAGAAGGAAATAAGCTTCCAAACTTGTAACCATTTGGAGTATCTCATGGCTACCATCAACGAGATTCTGAGAATTTTCCCGCCCGCTGCGGAAACACCAGCGCGGGTGTCGCCCGGTGCCTTTATTGAAGGCATTTATATACCGCCGGGGGCAAGTTGACATGACTTTTCTCCTTCTCCGTCTTCCGCAAAGCGGATCGGCTAACACCATTGTTTTTTTTTTCTCTAGACGCGTGTGACTACATATCAGTGGGCCACTTTCCGCAACCCCAAGCATTTCAAAGAGCCCAACTCGTTCATACCTGAACGATGGTTGCCGGCATCTCATCCCTTCTATGACGAACGTTTCAAAAACGACAACCATGCCGTGTTCAAACCATTCAGCGCCGGGCCGCGCGATTGCATCGGGAAAAACTTGGCGCTGAATGAGCTTCGAGTCATAATCAGCCGGATTTTGTATAGATTTGACTACGAAATAATGGAGGGACAGGATGACTGGCACCAGAAGCAAAAGATCTTCATCGTATGGAAAAAGATGCCGCTAATGCTCAGGCTTAAAGCGCGAGAGGGAGTGGCATAATTATCTTGGTACTGGATCCAGGGCAGCTTTGGTTGACCGGGGGTCAGGATGATATTATTATTATCGGCCTACGTTAGGCTCAAATTGACATTTGATGATGAATTCAAAAGCTTGATCGATGCCAACCCCTATTGCTCGTCCGGATAAGCTACAGGTGAAACATGTCACGATTGGTTGGGAAACAGCGGCTCCATGCCCATGTCAGGAGCATGGGGGCGATAAAATCGCAGTGTACATACATGTATGGCCACGTGCAAGCAAGGAGGGGGATATAAAGGCTGCTCAAATTACAACTCCGTATTCTGAAGGCTATTCGCGAGATCAACAAAACCGTCCTTGTTGGTGACTGCAGTCTGGTGCATCTACTGCCACAACAGCCATATCCTGGCCACATTTTCCGCTTTGCGTCGCGAGCTCTGTAAAGTGAAAGTAAGAACAGTAATGAAAGGAATCTGATTTCCACATTAATATATCTTTATACAAACTTTGTCACAAAAGAATTCAATGGATGGATGCGATACAGTTTACAGTCCATGGCATTGTTGTATATTGAAATCTATTGATATCTGAGAAGAAGACGAGATTGACATCCAGATGCTGAGAAGTATAAACAAACGCCTTCACTCCCGAAGCACCTGCGGGAAGCTCAGTCCCTCGCCCAAGCCTATGCCTTCGAAAACACTCGCCATGGAATCAGATAACCCCTGAGCCTTGGCAAGTAGAAGCCATTCGTCCAACGGTATTTCTCCTACTGGGCCTCGAGTAGCTCTCTGAATGTGTTCGCGCATGCTACGTATGCTCAGCTCAATGTCTCCAGACTCATGAATATACGTGATGCCGCCAGCGTCGAAATGCCGCCGTGGCCCCATCACTGCCTCCACGACCCTTTGGCTAACTGTTTCGGGACGAACGAGATCCAGGGTCCCGCGTAGCTCCAGCGTAGCCGCTGGCACGGCAGATATACGCTGTGAATAGAGAAGCATGTTCTGAACAACGTCTGCGGCTGGGGCATCTCCCGCCATGTCTGATTCTGGCCGAATGATGCTCGATGGTCGGTGTATGACAACTGGCAGCCCGTACCTGTCCTGGACGTTCTCAAGAAAGACCTCGCTGGCCCACTTGGACGCGATGTATCCGTAAAGACCGTCCCCGGGAGGGGGTGAGTGACGGACGGAGACTGGCGGCATAGTTTCCGACGAGGTATACATCGAGACCCCTGTTGTTGAGATGTAGTGTAGTGGAAGGTTCCGCGGAAGACACATCTTGACCAGCTCTTGGGTCGAGACCAGGTTTGCCTTGCGCAGGGATGTATACATCTTGAGATGCGACACGTCCGCCCCGTTGTGTATGACCGCATCCGCCACGCCAAATATTTGACTCGCAGCAGCATCATCCAGTCCGAGTTGAGGTGACGTCAAGTCGCCTTGGTAAAACTCGAGCTTGGACTCGAGTTCCATTGGGTAGGGGTCGTCAAAGGCAAGGTTTCTGACTGCAATGCAGATGACCTTGTCCACATGTTCTTCGTCCAATAAGGCTTTTACCAGATGGCGGCCCAGGAACCCCGTGGCCCCTGTGAGCACGACAACGCGGGGGGGCGCGGGAGGGAGATTCGCTGGGGGACCAGATGAGGCTTCTTCGGGGAAAAGATCGGCCGTGATCATGGTTTCCTGATTCCAATCGATGTACTCAGCATCATCCTGAGCCTGTTGCTCCAGCTCTAGCTCCTCCACGTCGGCCAGCAGGCGCGCCATGGAGCGCAAAGTGCTGGCTTGAAAGAGCTGCAACAGCGGAACGGATATTTGAAGCAGCTCCTTGAGCTTATTTTGCAACTGTATAAGCAGTAGTGAGCTTCCCCCCGCGGAAAAGAAATCGGTCTCGGCGTCAATCTGTCCGAGTCGAACCAGCTCGTCGGGGATGACCTGCTCCCAAATTGTTCGAAGCAACGATTCACGATGCGACACGTCCGAGGGTCTGCTGAGATCAGAGCCCGTTGGAGGAAGAGGCATTTTACTCAATGCTTGTCTATCGACCTTGCCTGATAATGAGCGAGGTATTTCTTGTACCGGAGCTAGGGCGGACGGCCGCGTTGTGCTTGGTAATGGCAGCCTCTGTAACAGCCTTTGCAGGAAGCTCGATCGATGACTGCCGAGAGTGGAGTTGCGATTGAATACCACGTAAACGATGACGAATTGGGCATCACCACCATTTTTCGACGAGGATCTTAAACAAGCAACGGCATCCGAAAGGGCTCCATCTGCGGACAAGAGTACCGTTTCCTCTATCTCTGCCAGATTGATGCGAACGCCGCTCAACTTGATCTCGGTATCCCCTGTTATACGGCCCTTGAGGATCAAGCTTCCATCAGGCTGCAGGTATCCGAGATCTCCGGTTCGATACATGGTAGTCCAGCCGCGGCTGATGCCCTCTGCCGTGGCGAAAGGATTGGGCACGAACGCCGCCTGGGTGCTCTCGGCATCGTTGAAATAGCCAGGTGAGACTCCAACGCCGCCAATGACGACCTCGCCTGTCTGTCCAACAGGCTGCAGGTTCTGATTCGCGTCCAAGATATAAACAGCCTCGTTTACAGAAGCCCGCCCAACCGGAATGACGCCGCATTGGCCCAGCTCGGGATCTTGGTACCGCAGTTCCATCTTTGTCGACCCGCATGTCGTTTCCGTTGGCCCGTAAATATTGAAGAGGCGCAGATCTTTACGATTCAGTCCACGAAATAGCTCGAGGAAATCTCTTGTCACCGGCTCCCCGGCGACCAAGGCAAGTCTCCAGGCGGACATACTGGCCATCATTGTCCGGTCGCGACCGAGCCAGCTTTTGTATTCGGTGGGGGTAGCATATGTAGCCGTGATGCCGTGGCGACCGATGGTGTGAATTATGCTGTCTGGATCCGGGCGCATCGTGTGACATACTATTTGTAGACTTGCACCTACGCAGAGAGCTACAAACATTTGACTAATGGACAAGTCAAAGCTCCAGGCACTCTGCTGTAAGACAACATCGTTATTTCCCAGCTTGTATGTCCTGGCGCAGTGTTCGATTTCCTGGACCAAAGACGTGTGTTGCAGCACAACAGCCTTTGGTATACCCGTCGATCCGCTCGTGTAGAGGATCACGGCTGCCGCACCTGCCCGGGCCAGAGTCGGGATCGTCACGTCGTTCTGCTGCGGCTTTGGTATGTTGGACACGTCGATGATGGGAATTTCTTGAGAGAATGACAGCTCCTGGACCCGGTTGACGGTGTACTCATTGACTAGAATGGCGGCAGGTTTGCAGTCATTGCACATGAGGGAAAGTCGTGGGACTGGCGTGGCGACATCTAGAGGCACATAGACGGCACCGATTTTCATGATGGCGAGGACGGAAACGGCCCAGTTGACTGTCGGCTTTTGAAAGACGGCAACCATGTGTCCCTGCTTTACTCGATTGTGCAGCATCTCCGCGGCCAGCCTGTCGATGAGCTTCGACAAGTCTTCGTATGTCAAGGAATTCCCTTCATCGTCGACGACTGCATCATGTTGTCCTGAACTGGAGACAATTTCCTCAAACCGATGTACCACAGTCTGAGGCCATGTCAATTCCAGAGCCTTGCCTGGTTTTATTAAACCTAGAATCAGCACACGGTATGCAGCGGACGGACGCGTTATTGTAACTTGAACTTACCACGGCCGACGTCGAGCGCCTTCTGAATAATTTCCCTTCGAAAGCGCCAGTCGTCCCCGATCGGAAGCTTGGGATCCTGAACAAACTCGTCAAGAATGTCTTCTAAGCCGTGCGCTATGATTTCCGCTTGCTGCTCAGAGTATAGCGACGCTTGCACGTTCGTGATGATACGCATGTCACGATTCGCGTTATTTATGACAGTGAGCGCGATATCGTACGGCAATTCAGCTTGATCTTCTCGCATGGCTTCCATCTGACACCCTAAATAAGCCTGGTCTTCGCCGGTGTTGTTATCGGCGTAATTCAAGAATGCCTGAGCAAGCGGTGGATGAGTTGACTCGCGAATAACCTGAAGTTCATTGAGGATGACCTCGAACGGTAGAGCATGGCTGAGGACTTCAAAAGCCTTCTTTCGACACTCTATGATGCCATTGACGATACTTTGACCACCGGCAATGTTAACTCTCAGAGGTATCATGTTCAAGAATGGACCGACGCCCGTCAACGTGTGATCATCGGTGCGGCAGCTGTCCGCAATACCTATGCAGACATCTTTCACACCGAGAAATCGATGCAACAAGACGCTGAAAGCGGCAAGATAGACATGAAAGCAGGTCGACTTATGATCTCTTGCCAGCTGTCTGATACGTTTGGACAGCTTTTGATCGACGCGAAAGTCAATGATATGAGATGTATATTGCTCCAGAGGCCGACGGCTAGTGACCTGACTGCGGTGTAGTGGCAAAGGATCCGGAATTGTGCAAAATTCGGCACGCCAGAAGTCGATATTTTGTTTCCAGTGTCCCGATTCGTACAGTTCGTATTGCGCGTTTGAATAATCCAAGTATTGAAGCGGATCTGGAGTGCCTCGAGCTCCTCCGTCATACATTCTTTCCAGGTCTTTCAAAATATCCCAATGCTGGTCCGATCGAAAATGATGTGATGAGAGGCTACGAGGAGAAAGTGGTCCTTCGGAGACAGTGACAACAAAACCACTCTGCTGGTGTAGCCTGAGGAGAGATCAAAGACGTAATTTCTCAAAGCCGTGTATACCTTGATCATCTCATCAGGGGTATGTATCTTCTGATGCTCCAGTATAAGCCTCGAAGATTGCAGCACTCCCTGGGAAATTCGCTCATCTATTACTCGTATACAAGTTCGAAGCGCTTCGTGTCGAGTTCCCATGGCATCAACAGCTCGAGAGAGATCGGGGATGCGAATCTCACCCTTGAGGTGAAGCATACCTGTGTTGTTCAGAGTTGACTTGTCTTTCAGTAGTTCATGAACGAATAGAAATACTGACTGTGTGAATGAAACTTGACCTGTCCTTTGTAGCTTCATCTCATCGTGCTTCGTACTCCCTGGTGATGGAGATGGAGGTGGCGTTTCCTCCTCAACTGACATGGCCCCTGTCTGGGCATCTGTGGATGGCGGTGTAACCCCGTTCTCAGAGTCATCATCACCACCATCCGTGCTCCGAAGCGAAGACTGTGACGATTCATTAAGCACAATTAGCTTGTCTGATTCCGAGTCTGGGCTTCGGCCGGCTGACACCATCGGAGTGAGCTCTGGTGGAATGCCTTCTAGTGCCTGGAGGATGAGATCCTGTATTGATGCGCCCATCAAGATCCTCAATGCCGGTATGTTGACATGAAAGTTATTCAAAAACCAGGACCTGACGCGGACAGCGACAAGAGAGTCAAGGCCAAGTTCATCCGTGCGAAGGGATGTTGCGATGTCGTAGTCATCTCCCAAACGAAGCATTTTACGCAATTCTCTGGTGAATGAATCTAGAAGACACGCCCCATTTCGTTAGTATTCTTTTTTTTTTCTCACCCGTTCGCCTGAAAAGCGCGGTGTTGATGCTGGCTGTTCTTTCGTTGAATGAAGACTCTGACTGACTGACCTGTGATAATTTTCCCAACATCTTCTGCCGATTTGGCATTTGCAAGTTGATCTTTCACCGATATATTTGCTTCCCTACCGGGACTGCTGACCTCGGCGGTAGCTTCTTCCTGCAAGGTAAAGCTCGCAAACTGAGGGTAATCGTACCACAGAGGTCTATTTGGGGCGCTTTCCGGTAGTTTCCTAAAGGTGGTCGCTATTTGCCATTCCCCAGTCGAGGCTGGGCTACTGGAGTTGATGGCCTCGGCAAACAACTGGTGCACATCTAGTTCGGAGATGCCAATAAGCCCTCGATCGGCCAATGCAGCACTCAAGTCGTGCCCAAAGTCTCGCGTTATTACACCGGTTCCTACTACCGGCCCGAGATCCATCACAGAAGCCGCGGCTCCTCGGCGGCGACGTTGCTGAGCCAGGCCACTCATGAATGCGTTTGCAGCAGTGTAACTTGCTTGACCGGGATTGCCCACAACCGTGGCCAGGGACGAAAAGAAGACGAAGAAATCGAGCGCTTCGTCCCGCAAGAGTGAATCCAGGTTGAGACTTCCAGCCACTTTGGGTCGGAGAACGTCGACCAAATCCTCCAGCCCCATGTCTCGAATTGCCATGTCTTTCAGGACCATTGCACCCTGAGCAACGCCAGCCAGAGGCGGTGCGGTTCTTCTGATCTCATCGTAGGTAGTTCGAAGCGATCCCAGGTCCGCCACGTCACTGGTGTTCATTTGGTTGGTCAGGTTAGTTGGGGATTATGGGTTATGGAGCAGGTCTCATCGAGGAACAAGAATTGTTTGACTTACCAGCTCACAACCCGTACCACGGCGCCGCGACGTGCGGCAGCATCTAGCCAATCTTTGTTTACGTTGGGGCGTCTGCTACTGATGACCAAGTTTGAAGCGCCATTATCAATCATCCAGTCTGCCAGAGACAATCCCATACTTCCTGACAGCCCGACCAACCAGTAAGTTCTATCTGGCTTCAGTTCTGTCTGAGCTGGCTGTATTGTAACCTTGACGGAGTCCGCGCCCCAGTCAACGATTGTAAGAGCATCCAGCGGACTTTCATCGTCCATTACATCATTGATATGGACTGAACTGAAATCGCCGACAGCGTACATGTGAGAGGGGATCGTGTCAAGCACTTCGTCTAGAGCGCTTTTCAGGATCGCATCAGCTGCAGAGTCTTCCCCATCAGGGAATCTTCCGCAAGTCGTGCCTGGGAGTACTGAACCTACATCAATAATTTTCAAGCAAGACGTTCCAAAGCTTGATGTCAAGTTTGAGATTGAAAGACCAGATGCCGGGAGAGTCCAGTCCACACAGGCAGAGGTATTCAGTGGCAATATTTCTCTCAGCAGAGATGAGCGAGAGTGTTGGTCGATGCAAGTCCACTTTTGATCTTCTGCTCTTTGGCGGGATGTGGTCGTAAAAGTGATGTTCGTCCCCGTATTATTGGAACATTGTTGAACATGTGTTGCCAGCTCAGGAGGTGTGTTGTGCATCATTACCGTCTTGCAGGCGCCAAGGCATGTGAACAGCGGTTTAATCGCTAATCTGGCGGCTACATGTCGCAAAAAGCCGACGGTGAACTGGGATGGCACTGGGGAGAGGTGTAGGCGACTCCTTCTAATCGTCATCAAGGATCTTACTGAATGCGTGACGGCGACGTATCGTACTCCGGGGGTTCGCATGCGTTCGCATTCCCCGATGACGACGAACAAGTCTCCGGCAGACGTACGGATGGCTCTCAGTGTAGCATGGGTGACTTTCAAGTCGACCAGGTCCTCATCTCGGGCATTTGCGCTTGTTGTCGAAGGAGTTGTAACCTCCTTGACGATGTATCCCGCATCTTTCTTTGCCAACATGACCGGACTCTCTTTCAAGGCAACAATTTTTTCCATCGGCCGACGTGCCGAATTGTAGCGGTCATTGGCGTCTCGAACCGGTCTCATGCGCTGTATCTTGTTCCGGCCATCGTTGGTGATGATGATCTCCGACTCGACCGAGAAAAGCGCGTCGCGTTGATTTTGCCCCTGGCCTGAGGCGAGAGACTGAAATCTCAACAAGGACTCAACCAACGTTCTTGCATCCATCTTGGGAGTTTCTTCGAAATCCAGAAACTGTAGACGAAGCTCCGGGACCTCCCAGAGAGCCGTACGAGCGAAGCCAACAGGCATGTTGGCATACGGATTGCCCGCTCTGCGATTTTGCGTAACCCACAAAACAGTCTTTCCTGAACCAAAAAGCTGCTTCAGGGATCGAAAGGTAGGGCTCGTTGGATTTTCAAAAACGTGGTGATCCAAGTCCTCCAGCATCAGGACTGTGGAGTCAGGGGCGGCGGCGACGCTGGCTTCCTCGTCCATTGTTTCCAGACTTTGCAATCGAACAATGTCCCCGCAGAATGGGCGAATTAGCCTTTGAACGCCTTGAATCAAACGTGAAACTTGGAATGTAGCACCGCCGACAATCAAAAGCTTTTTGATGATTGGCCACTCCATGGAGGCCATTGGGCCGGCCACGAGCGGTTCTCGGATGAAGTCCACCCAGTCATTGACTGCCTGGGAGATGAAGACGGATGTCGGAAAAGCCATCGAGTCTTGCACCGACGAGATGCTGTCGATTCCCGAGAGTCCCGCGTTTCGCAAGAGTGAATCCCATCGAGTCTCGTCCACGGCGGCCCCGAGTGTCCGCCCTTCGTCCATTCCCTGCCACCAACCAGGTAGACAGCCAAAAAGCGTATTGACGCGAATGACATGGGCATTCGTTATTTCGCAGGCAATCAGGTAGCCCCCTGGCTTCAAGAGACGTCGGATACGGCGCAGCGTCTGCTCCAGATTCTTTGTGGCGTGTATTACAAGCGATGCGACTACAATGTCGTAAGTGCCGTTTTCGAAACCCTGAGATTTCATGTCTTCTTCCTCTAGATCTAGAACGCTGTACGTCATCTTGCCACCATGGGATGAGAATTCGGATTGTGCCTTGTCGAAAAAGCCCGCGGATACGTCAGTAAAAGTGTAAGTCGCGAATTCGTCGCCGATGCGTTGCAGGATCTGCCTTGTTGCTCCGCCAGTGCCTGCTCCGACCTCGAGGATCTTTCGGTTTGGGTATCTGCGTATGACTTGTGCAACACTATCGGCGAGTATGGGTGTCATCTGAGCCATGCTCAAAGCTCTGGCGTAGTAGTCGTCTAGAATACCATTCATAATCAAATGCTCCAACATGGTCGTTTCGCCGCGGATCGAGCGGTGCATGTGTTCCCCGACAGCAAACATGGCCTTGATTTCGGGCCGATCCGAGAAGCTCTGAGCCATTTCAGAGATATCCTGCTCAGTATCTTGAAGCCAATGTTGCTTTGCGTATGGGTGCCTGCCGTCCTCGCACTGCCTTATCGTGTGACGGGCATAATTGATGTAGGCAGCGAAGTACTCGTCATCTCGACCCGGGCAATCGATGGGGACTTTGCCCTCCAGCTGACGAAGATAAAAGAAACTGCCTCGCTCTAGCACATCGGACAGTTTCCGCTCCTGATCAGTCGGTCGACATGTGCCGGAAGCTGCCGCATCAGGCTCGGCATCAATCCATTGCATCGAGTAGAACTTCTGCTCATCATCAGCTCCAGTTGCTGGAGTAAAAGGCACCACCTTGAGCCCTTCAACCTGGATCGCAGAGCTGATTCCTGCATGGTCCCTGATCTCCACATCACCCTCGAAGCCTAGCTTGTTCTCCTGCCTGCTGATGGAAGGAAGAGAAGCCTCGAATGGAACTTGCTGCTCAACTATCAATCTCGTGCCACACAGGCTTGGATTCACTCGCACTCGGCGCACATGGGTGGGCAAATGCAACGACCAAAGCTCGCCATCTCCGGGGTAGCTGACTGCCAAGAGAACAGAGTGGAAAGCAGCATCAAGCACGGCGGGATGGACAGTCAGTGTCTGCCCATTGGACTCCAGAGCAGTAGTTTGCACGCAGCCAGATACTCTCCCTAAACTTCGTCTCAAATTGGTCAAGGCCTTGAACGAATCGGCATATTCATACCCAATCTCCTTCAAGGTAGAATAGAATTTCTCTTTGGGAACGTCGATTAGATTGAATTCGCTGTATTTACCTGCTGGCAAGATATCGGGTGATGGGTCGCCGAGATGCACCAACAGCTTGCCGTCAGCAACCAAGTGAAACGACGAAGCGCCCGCCGTACAAGACTCATAGATAAACTTGGCGGCTATACGGGAAGGATTGCTGCTGCGGTCGATATTGCAGACTGTGCATCGGACTTCAATTCCCGACTCCTGGTCTTCGTTGTCAAACACCATGGCCTGATGAATGGCAAGGTCTTGCAGCTCGACCAACTGCACTTCTTGGTCGATGGCCAAGAAGGGTATAGTTTCCAATGCGGTCACGACGTAGCCAGCTGCTGGGAAGACTGTCTGGCCTTGGATGCGATGGCCATGGATCCAAGGCACGTCTTTGGGTCGCAGGACATGCCTCCATGACAGCTGATGTGATGAGGAGCCAGACATCAAGTCGCCCAGGAGTAGGTTCACAGGCCCAGTCCTTTGTCGCAAATCACGGGAGGCGATTGACTCGTTCCAATATTCTTTTCCATGATTCCAGCGATACACAGGCAACCCTGGGAGATACTGGGGCTTTGGTCTATGACCAAAGCTCTTCTCGTATCTTTCAAAGTCGACAGATGAGTTGTCAGCACATGACCAAATATACCCCAACGTGTCGGACATGCTCTGCACGGGATTGCACTTTCTCTCCAGCGTTCCCGTGTAAGGAATCTGGACTTGAAGGGCTTCCATCACGTCTCGAACCGGCCCTTTCAAAGCCGGGTGCGGGCCAACTTCAATGGCCGCATCGAATGGCCCAGAGGCAATAGCATTTTCCAAAGCTTGCATGAACAGAACGGGGGACTGCATATTCTCGACCCAATACGATGAATTGATGAAAGCCATGTCCTCGGGCTTTCGATCGGGGTACACACTCGAGAACCAGGAACAAGTTGGTCGGAGGCGGCTCGGCGTGGAAGTGGAAATGTTCCTGATCGAGTGGTGATACGGCTGAGAGCAAGGGTCCATGTGATGTGAATGGTAAGCTGTGTCTACCCGAAGGCGGCGCACAAACTTGCCTTCATCCTCGAAAATGTCCACCATCTCACTGACGGCGTCCTCGTCTCCGGAGAGCGTGACACTGGTCCGAGAGTTGCAGGCGGCCACCCTGATTCTGCCAGAGAATTCCTCGCCGCTACAAAGATTCTCAGCATCTTCCAAGGTGGTCCCAACTGCCAACATGGCGCCGCTCGCTCCGTTGGGGCCAGCTGCAAGATGTGAATGGAATCCTCGATAGTATGCAATGCGGATGGCATCTTTCGACGACAGGTATCCTGCCGCAAAAGCTGCCGCGATCTCTCCAGAAGAGTGGCCGACAACAGAGGAAAACCTGATCCCAGCCGCGAGCAAGATTTCTACCAGTATGACTTGAATCGCAGTACACAGTGGCTGCGAGATGGCGGCCTGGCCAATGTTGCTGGATGAGGCATGGGCAAGAAGTTCGCCTCTCAAATTCCACGCCGGCCGATGGTCGCTCTCAGGCAATTCCCTCAAGACCTTGTCCAAGTCCGACAGTATCTCCGAGGCGAGGGCCGATGTTTCGATGAGCTCTGCTCCCATGCGAGCCCACTGAGCTCCCTGACCGGTGAAAACCCCCAAGAGTCGAGCATCTCTCTGTTTATCGCCACCATTCGTGGAAGAAGATCGGGGACCTAGCTGCAAGTTCTCGGTCGCTTGTCTCACACGAAGCAAGAGATCAGCATGCGTGGGCGATGAGAAATGGATGCGAAACGGCAGGCGAGATCGTCGCGTCTGCAAGGACCATGCCAGATTACGAAGGTTGGTGTCCGGATGTTGCTCGAGAAAACTGGCGTAAGCACCAAGGTTTGCGACGAGGGACGGTTTTGATTGCGCCGAGAATACAAATGGTGTCAGTACTGTAAGAGGCGTTTCTTCATCTGCTTCGCCCGAGTGAGCCGCACTGTAGACACATGATGTCGATTCCAAGCTCTCCATGATGATGTGGGCGTTGGTGCCGCCGAATCCAAAGCTGTTCACGCTGGCGCGTCGACAGGCGCCTTGTGGAAGTTTCGGCCATGGTGTGAGTTTCCGAGGAATCTCCAGATTGAGGTAAAAAGGCTCTATATTGGGGTTGAGAGTATTGAACAACAAGTTCGGGGGGACTTGGCCATGCTGCAGCGCCTGAGAGACCTTCAAGATACCAGCTAGGCCAGCCGTGCTCTCTGTATGTCCGATGATGGTCTTGATTGAACCGACAAGTAGTTTCGGACCCAAGGACTCGTGCTCGTGCTCGTGCTCATGCTCATGCTTCTCTTGTTGGTGCCCGAAGAAGGCCGTGTGCACCGCCTCGGCCTCGACCGGGTCTCCGGCCGGTGTGCCGGTGCCGTGTGCTTCAAAGTATTGGCACCGGTGAGAATCGCGCGTCAGGTCGAGGCCTGCCCGTTTATATGTCGCGCGGATGAGGGTGGCCTGAGCCGCTGCACTTGGCATCGTGATTCCCTGGCTACGACCATCCTGGTTCACCCCGGTTTCGCGAATGATGCATTCGATTCGATCGCCGTCTGCGAGAGCGGCACGCACGGTTTTGAGCATGATGGCCGCAACGCCATCGCCACGAGCATAGCCATTCGCATCTCGATCCCACATGCGGCTCCGACCCTCGGGAGAGAGCATTTTGAGATTGCTCTCATAAATGTACGGCTCAGGGCCAAGGAGAAGGTTCGTTCCCGCCGCGACCGCGACTCCAACATCCCCTGCCCGTAATGCCTGCACAGCCTGATGTACAGCGACAAGACTCGATGAACAAGCCGTGTCTACTGTAAGAGATGGGCCGTGCCAGTCGAAGAAGTACGAGATGCGATTGGAAACGATGTTCCGTGCAACGCCTGCACGAGCTGGTCAGCGACTGCCATGACAACAAGTTCCGACGAACAAAAAAAAAAACGCCACTCACCTAGCCCATGATACGTAGGAACACGGTGAAGATCTCGATATTGGAGTGCCTCATAGTCTCCATACATCTGGCCGACATAGACTCCTGTATCAGAGCCTTTCAAGCCCTGTATGGTCAAGCCTGCTGCCTCCATGGCCTCATATACCGTTTCCAGCAACAGCCGCTGTTGAGGATCCATAGCCATGGCTTCTGTCGGCGTGATGTTGAAGAAGGCAGCATCAAAGTGCGCAATGTTTCCTTGCAAAAGATAAGAGTGCTTCACATTGGTATGGCCAGGGAATTGTGAATCTTGGTGATAAAATCCACGCACATCGAATCGACTCGGCGGGATCTGGCAGAGAACATCACGAGGTTCTTTCAGGAGTTCCCAGAGTGCTGAAGGGGAGTTGGAGCCACCGGGAAGTCGGCAGCCACTGCCAATAATGGCAATGGGCTCATTGCCTCGTTGCGATGGCGGCATTTCCCCCATCTCCAAGATACGCAAGTATAACCTGGATTTTTTTTTGTTAAGACAGAGGGTAAATCCGCCCCAAGTGTACTAAACGTAATTTGACTTTGGTCGGTCTGAATGACCCGCGACAACCACTGCTAACGTATTGGTATCTTATGCGAAATCACAGAGAGGCTATTGGCTGAAAACCCTCCGTCTGGTCATGGTTGCCATTGACTCTTTGAACTGAAGTTCACGGAATCTCAAAATATTCGACAAGATCCAGGGACTGGAATATAGCAAGTGAAAACAATACGACCCAAAATGATGCCCGGCTCAGTTCCGACCGAGTCAGCTTACGCTCCGGTCGGCGTGAATTGATTCGATTCGGGGCATTTTGAGCCCTCCGACAGGATGACAGTCATGTGGGTCATCAAACAGATTGTGGGAGCAGAATGTATCCGAAAACGAAGCCGTTTCCAGTCTCGATAATAATACTGCCCTCTGATTCCATCAAAATTAACATCCACGACTAGGGCTGTTGTTCTGATCCGCGTTTGTGGCCTTGGCAAATCGAACCCCCCCTCCCCCAAAATATGGAAGCCCAACTGCAAAATTTGGCCCTGGAGATATCAACTTTGAGCAACAGGTTCTCCTTCAAGCAATATGCAGTAGCTCTTCTAATCAGCGTAAGAATCAGGCTGTTTTATGAGGCACAGATCATGTACATGGTGTGACTAAATTCGCAGAAAAGATAATCACATATGCATTCTTCCGAGCCATCTACTTGCTTCGGTTTCACCCGCTGGCCCGTTTTCCTGGCCCGAAACTCGCCGCCGTATCCAACCTGTGGTATGGATATCACTGGTAAGAGACAAGCCACCCCCCCTTTCCCAGAACGTGACTCAAAAAGCAGCCACTGACGGACGGTCTTGTGTTTTCCAGGCTGTCTGGCCGCTATCCCTGGGCTATCCAGCGCGCTTTTCACGAACACGGTTCGCACAACTCACCGCTAATAATGCTGCTTGAGTTGACTGACGGGCAGGAATAGGAGATGTAGTGCGAATTGCACCGAATGAGGTGGTCTTCATTACGCCAGAGGCATATACTGGTAAGCTGGACCCCCCCCCCTTTTTTTTTTTCTTTCTGCTGAGCGACCGAACTTGCGCTCAACAAATGGTGTGTCCATACTGACTTCCCATCGATTCTTAGACATCTACACAAGCACCATTGAAGGCCGCCCTGCATTTGTCAAATCGGATATGCTGGATATGGGTGAAAAGTATGAAGGCCTGGCATCTGAGCGTCATGTCGAGCAGCACCGCGCTGCACGTAAGCTACTGGCCCCGGCATTCAGCCCTCGCGCATTAAAGGCATATCAACCGAGGATACATCGTCATACTGATCTACTGCTCAAGAAACTGGAGGACATCGCGGACACCGGCGATGGATTCGACATCGTCCCCGTAAGTTTATCATCACCCATTCCCTTCCCTATACCTGGCGTCTTCGATGTGTGATGTATCTGAGTGCTGACGTGACGTGATCAGTGGTTCGAGCGAATTACGACCGACCTCGGTGGAGCTATTGCCGTGAATCATGACTTTCACAATGTCCGGGATGGTGCGTTTGACGAAAAAAACAACTTTCAGTTTGTTCCTATCCAGATAGACTTTATCCGCTGCAAGAACCCAACTGTCACGCTGACCCGAAATTGGCAACAAAAATAGGGAGAAACAACCCGATCCTTGCATCGATTCTTGGTGTAGGCCAGTGGACTACGATTCGGATGGTCTTTCGACGATTCCCTCTCATCTCTTGGCTCTCATATCTCCTGCTACCCCCAAACGTCGCGCTCAGCTATGTGAGGGCCCATAAATTGAGCAGCAAACTCATTGAAGAGCGAGTGAAGGACCGAGATGATCCTTCCAAGGAGCTTGATTATCTGGCTCAATTCGTCCACCAACGCGGTCCTTTGCCCCCCAAGGAGTTCCTCGTCTCACAGGCAGGCCATCTCATCTTTGACCATTTCGAATCCTCCAGTGTGCTTTCCGCCGCCATTTACTTTCTCGCCACCAACGAGGCGGCCATGAGCAAGTTGCAGGGAGAGCTGCGCGAGAAATTTCACTCCTTGGACGAGATGACTGATGATTCGCTCCGCGAACTCCCATGGCTCCATGCCGTTGTCGAGGAGACGCTCCGGCTCCATACAAATGTCCCATACGGGCTGCCTCGCATCAGTCCGGGATACATGATCGATGGTCATTTTGTGCCAAAGGGGGTAAGGGTCTCAGTTCTCTGTTCCCTCGTCTCCCTTCTTGCTGCTTTTTACTATTGCCGTAGTCAGAAAAGCCCAGACGGCTTGTTGGCCAGCCAATTTTTCATTGACCTACATATTGCATAATGTTACTCGCAAACTAATCATTCTTCACTTTAGTGCGTAGTTTCCACCTGCGCTTACGCCACGACACATTCCGTACGATACTTCCGTCACCCGTACGGATTCAAGCCTCAGAGATGGCTACCCGCCGCCCACGCAGACTACGATCGAATGTATGATGCGGACGCTAAAAGTGCATTTCGTCCATTCGGCATCGGATCTCGAAACTGTATCGGCCAAGCCATGGCGTACATTGTGCTTCGAGTCGTGGTGGCAAGGCTGTGTTGGCGGTTTGATTGGCGCCTGGCGAATGGGGAAGAAGTCGATTGGGACAGGGACTTGCGTGTCTATATGGTGTGGCAAAAGCCGCCTGTCAGAGTTTGTCTTACGCCTTATACGGCCGAGACCTGAAGATGTTGGCCCCCCCCCGGAGAATGTTCTATATCTAAAGCTTATTTATTAGCACGGAAGAGGAGAACATTGATGTTACGCCATGAACTGCAATCCAAACGCAGTATATTTCGTACTAGTGTGATTTTGCATCATTTTAGAAATTGAGACAAGAGTCGTCCTTGAATCTTGGAGAGAATCAAGTAATAATAACTGCGCGATGAACCCATTTCTCGGTCTCTAATTCAGTCACGTGTTTTCACTTTTCCCTCCCTATTCATTCATTCACTACAACTGTCATTCAAAATTCCCATCTTTACTCCGGAGCCGTGGTCATTCTATCCAAGGTCTGTTTCAGCGATGTAAATGTCCCCTTTGCCTGCCCCATGACAGCATGCGCAAGTTCACAGGGTCGATCCTGGTCCAAGATCCCCACGTACGAGTCTCGCCGGCTCCAGAGTCTGAATTCCTCCGGTAGCCCTATCAAACGCTCAATGGAGTGCAGTTGGTGCTCGACAACCTGCGCTAGCATCGTGCCATGCCGAGAGGCCTGCTGTCCACATCTCGCCAGTCGCTTAGTAGGAGCAGCGTCATCATGGCCATTCATGTGTGTCAAGAATTTGTCCAACAGTTGCCCTAGCTCGAGGTACGTCGAGAGAATCAAGAGTGTAACGGACAGAGTGGGCGGCGAGGGCCGGACCAGTCCTACTCCGCAAGCAACGGGATTCATAGTCTGGAGGGCCCATACAAATCTCACGGCGGCATCCAAGACACGTCCCAGGGGCATGTGGCCCTCTTGGCCGTCATGAGGACTCCTCGGGGGTGGTTGTATCCCAAAAAACGCTTCGTGAACCAGCTTTGTATCGCACAGGTTCGCAGAATCCAACGGTTGGTGATTAAGATTCGTGATTTCGCGGAAAATGTTCCCAACTGCCATGAGCGTAGTAGAGCTTGCGGTACATGAACCTCTTGATGGCGGAACATCGTCGTTTTCATCGGCGGTAGATTCGTCAGGGGCGACATGCTCGACCATCGGCGACGCATGTGCAATGATGTCGTCAAACTGCAGGTCCTCCATTCCGTGGGGGTTGTTTTCGAGCTGGAACTCAAAGTCTGCTGCGCCAATATCATCGTCGAAGCCTCCCGTGACCCATTCGTCATTGATGAACTGGGCCGAATCGAGTCGGACATCCGGCATGGCTTGAGGAATCATGATGCCAGGTGTAGCCGTGCCTTGGAAGCTGGCGGCTCGAGTCGCGCCAGATGCATCCGGGCCATGCGCTACGAATGACGAACTGCACGGTGACAGAAGGTGATTATTCGCCGTCGTAAATTGATGCCAGGAGTAATGCGGGCGATTTTCAAAATGTTGCGTCTCTTTGGCCTGATTGGGCGATGTCGCAGGTCCTGTACACTTATTGTCGGCATTGCTCCCTCTAACACCGATTCCTCCGTGCCGGTGACGACGGTGTTGGTTACTCCCGCTATGAATGCTAGAATGAAGAGGCGGTCGGCCAAGTGGGCGTGAGTAGCTAGTCACGCAGGCAGATTTAGACTTGAGACATCGCTCACACGATCTATCTCCCGATGAGCTGCGAGAGCATCGAAGCTTTTGCTCTCTACACCGGTCACACGCATATCTCTTACAAAGCGATGGCTGATCTGGCTTCATGGTCGTTCACATCAGGAGTAGCTCGTCCGAATAAGTTGATTTTTTTTTTGTCACGACGATCACCCGGTGGCCTGGCCTGTTTTGTTCCACGACGACAGTATCTGCGTCGGCGTTCTGCGTCGGCGTCCGTCCCGTCTTGGACCCCACGACCATAAGACCATCCTCGTTTTTTTTTTTTTGTGCTGACGCGGCAGAGATAAA
>AMDK01000467.1:0-20116 GCA_000309355.1 Epichloe gansuensis var. inebrians E818
CTCGTGACAAGCCCAGCGCGAGTGTCGGGTCCGATCACGCCGCTGCTGTTTGAGCCCCAACCAACGTAAGAAAGCAGATACATTCAGTGAGTGAATTATTATTAGGGCAATAGTCATCCTCCCAAGCATGTATTACTCGCAAAGCCTCTTTCGAGCAGGATACAATTTCGCTGGTTCTCTGCTTTGACCGCCACGTGTCCAGGGAATGAGAATGACCCCATTAGGTGACATTTAGGCAGTTGATGCAGCAAAGATGCACGTTGATTGATGCGGCTAAATACGACAGAAGTCAGGGTCGCATGCATGCATGCACGCAACAATAAAAAAAATTAAACTTCCGACGCCCGTTAAAATGATTTGCCGTTGGAACCCCTCCGACATATCCTAGTCAAATCTGCATGCACCGCTTGATAATATCAAGCACACGGCCAAGAGATGCACGCTCAACGCCCACTCATGTCGGGGCCATGAAGGGTCGGCCGTCTTTGCACTTGGATCTTCTTCTTCTCCATTCGCCAACTTAATGGGGCCACCGAGGTTTCTCACTTGGACACTTGGACTTCCCGGGGACACAATGTTGAATGCAACGGGTCATCGCTGAGACAAAAGTACGGACACGGTGGAGCGATGGGATGGATGGAAGGGCGAGCCGGGCGGCGCCGTTGAGCCGAGCCGTGGAAGTGGGCACAGACTCGGATTCTGCGCGGATTGGTCCAGGAGTTTACTATCAAGGCGCTTGCAGATGAAATGGCAGCATGGACGACGAGGGTACCACCGTGACCTGGGCACCCCGAGCTGAACCTCGGAATTTTGAAGGCACAAGTCTCACGTTCAGAATTGGTCACTTTTTGTTGTGAACTAACGATATTTACATCGATCTGAGGTACATGCCAATTCAAAACAAGCTCACCGCCAATTAGTAGTGCATTTCCACTTGAAATTTGGGTATTCTTCTCAGTCTGCACCGCATTGCACCGCACGCCTCAACCTCGGTCCATCTTATTACTCTCATTATGTTGCATTTTACGTCGCGTTTCATCATGTTCCAGCTGCGAGTGAAGAATTCGAGTCACGGTTTTATCCGCCACCTACCAACCACTATGAATGTCCCATCAATGCTTGGAAGATTGCTTTTACGAAATCCGATACCGTAGCAACGAGCTGTAAAAGAAGGGTTTTTAGTTATAGACACTGTGCTGTGAGTGCATTTGGGGGAGCGACTTACAGGTGTAGCATCGCCGATAAGTTCGCTTGTTTGCGTTACAAATGCTTCGGTCAGCAGTTGTTCGGCGTTTGCGAGCAGGCCCAGGACGCCCTTGATACTCTTGGGAGTGATGAGCGGGGTGACTGTGTCGACGATGCCTTCAATGTCAATCTTCTTGACCGCATCCAAGACGGGCTTGACGGCATCGAGCAGGCCAGCCAGGTCGATCTTGCTCAACGAGTTCAAAAGAGGCTTGACTTGCTTCAGTAGGCCGGAGATGTCTGCGCCTCCGAGGTCCTTGAGCAGTGGCGCGGCGCCACCAACGAGCGTCTGCGTTTCATTGACAAACTTGCTGGTGAGGAGGGCCTCGGCATTGGCCAGGAGATCGGTGAGACCTTTGACATTTGCTGGTGTGAGCAGAGGTGCGAGGGCGTCAAAGATGCCCTTGAGGTCGACTTCGCCCAGGGCGTTGAGAATTGGCGCAATTTGCTTGATAAGCTTCCCAAGGTCGATGTCGAGAAGCTCGTCGAGGAGTGGCTTGAGCTTGTCGATGAGGGTGGGAAGATCAATGGCGCCGAGTGCGCCGACCAAAGGCACGGCACTGTCAATCAGGGTGTGCGTCTGGTTGACGAACTTGCCAGTAAGGAGATCCTGGGCATTCCCTAGTAATCCCATGATGCCTTGAACACTTTCCTTTGTCAAAAGTGGCTTGATTGTGTCGACCAAGCCAGCCAGGTCGATTTTCCCGAGAGCGCTCAGCAAGGGTCCAAGCTGCTTGAACAGATCCTGCAAGTCAAGCTTGCCGAGTTCACCAATAAGTGGACTGGCTCCCTTGATCAAGGCCTGCGTCTCATTAACGAATTCGCCGGAAAGCAACTTCTCGGCATTGCCTAGTAGTCCGATAATGCCCTGGACGCTGTCCTTGGTCAACAGCGGCTTGATAGCTTCAAGGAGACCCTCCAGATCAATCTTGCCAAGCATGCTTAGAAGAGGCCCAAGCTGCTTAATGAGATCCTGCAAATCCAACTTGCCGAGCTCGCCAACCAACGGACTCGCGCCCTTGATCAATTTCTGCGTCTCATCGACGAACTCGCCGGAAAGCAACTTCTCGGCATTGCCTAGTAGACCGATAATGCCCTGGACGCTGTCCTTAGTTAACAGCGGCTTGATAGCTTCAAGGAGACCCTCCAGATCAATCTTGCCAAGCATGCTTAGAAGAGGCCCAAGCTGCTTGATGAGATCCTGCAAATCCAACTTGCCAAGCTCGCCAACTAACGGACTCGCGCCCTTGATCAATGTCTGCGTCTCATCGACAAATTCGCCCGTGAGTAGTTTCTCAGCGTTGCCAAGCAGTCCCAGGATGCCCTTAATACTCTCTTTCGTTAGGAGAGGCTTGACGGCTTCAAGGAGACCCTCTAGGTCGATCTTGCCAAGCATGCTTAGAAGAGGCCCAAGCTGCTTAATGAGATCCTGCAAATCTAACTTGCCGAGCTCGCCAACCAAGGGACTCGCGCCCTTGATTAATGTCTGCGTCTCATCGACAAATTCGCCCGTGAGTAGTTTCTCGGCGTTGCCAAGCAATCCCAGGATACCCTTAATACTCTCTTCCGTCAGGAGAGGCTTGAGTGCGTTAAGCAAACCTGCGAGATCAATCTGGCCAAGGGCACTTAGCAGAGGTTCAAGTTGCTTGATGAGGTCCTGGAGGTTAAGCTTGCCGAGCTCGGCGATCAATGGCGTGGCACCTTTGATCAGAGTCTGCGTGTCGTCAACAAATTCGCCGCTTAGCAGCTTCTTCGCGTTGCCGAGCAGTTCAACGATGCCTTCCACACTCTCCTTGGTCAGAAGAGGTTTAATGGCTTCGACCAAGCTAGGGATGTCAATCTTGCCCAATGCGCTTAGAAGGGGTGCAAGTTGCTTGAGCAAGTCCTGGAGGTCGAGCTCAGCCAATGCGTCGATTAGAGGACCGGCCTTGCCAATCAGATTCTGCGTCTCCTCGACGAACTTTTTGCTCAGTAGGAGTTCCGCGTTGCCCAGCAGACTGACGATGCCCTTGATGCTATCTTCTGTGAGCAATGGGCTCAGTGACTTGAGGAGGCCTGCTAGATCAATCTTGCCCAGCTCATCGATGATGGGACTGAGTTGTTGGAGCGATTTCTGGAGATCAAGCTTGCCGAGAGAGCCGACGAGGGGACCAGCAGACTCGATTAGGGACTGTGTCTGGTTGACAAATTTAGTGGTCAACAGCAGCTCAGCGTTATCGAGGAGGCCGACGATGCCCTTGATGCTGTCGCCCGTCAACAAGGGCTTGATGGCTTCAAACAGGCCAACCAGATCCAGCTTGGCTACTTCTTTCAGGATCGGCTCAATTTGGCTGACGAGGCCCTTGATGTCCACATCCTTCAGCGACCCAAGTAGCGGCCCTGCGCCGGCAATAAGCGATTGGGTGTTGTTGACGAAGTCCTTGGTGAGCAGTAGCTCAGCATTATTAAGCAATCCGGCGATGCCCTTGATACTATCGTCTGTCAAAAGAGGTTGTGCTGATTTGAGAAGTCCAGCAAGGTCGATATCACCGAGCTGTTTCAGAATCGGTCCAAGCTGGTCAAGTAGCTTGGAGAGGTCAGCCTTGGACAGACTGGCGATCAGGGGAGATGCGCCCTTGAGAACAGTCTTGATGTCCGATACGGTCTCGTTGCTCAGAAGCGCTCCAGCGTTGCCCACCAGGGAAACGATGTTCTTGATTGACTGGGGAGTCAAGAGCGGCTGCAATTGATCAACAAGGCCTTTCAGATCGATGCTCTTGAGCAAGTCAATCAATGGCGAAACCTCGCCAACGAGAGATTGCGTCTTATTGACAAAAGTCGGCGTCAACAGCGAAGCGCCATTCGTGAGCAGGCTGCCAATGTTGTCGATGTTCTTCTGCGTCAACAGTCCCAGGATAGACTTGACGAGGCTACCAAGGTCGACATCTCCGATTTGTCCAACAAGCTTCTCCAGGTCCAGCTTGTTGAGCAGCTGAACAAGGGGCAATGTGCTGTTGAGGAGCTGTCCGACCTGACTTGGCACCGGTGGTGTCAGTGTGGCGGCCAGGAATACCATGGCATCGTGCAAGGCCTGCAGGAATTCCGGGCTCAGCAAGCCCTCGATAGCTTTGAGATACTTGGCAATGTCTTTGGCAATGGGAACGAGGTCCAGCAGGCCCCCGAGGCCCCCGAGGCCTCCAAGGTCCCCCAAGAGGCCGGCTGCTTGGGCACCGCCAGAAGAGCCGGAGCTGCCGGCGCCTCCTGATGCCGTCTCGTTGGCTCTGGGGAACAAAGCGACCCTGGCTTGCAGAGCGTGGTTCTTTCTGAGCAGGCCATTCAGTTCTGTGAGTGCTTCCGTGAGATCTGACCGTGGCACCAGCGCAAGGTTGTGTTTTGCCAGTATCTCATCGAGGTTCAACTCTTGTGGTGTTAAAGTGCCAGGAGTGCCTTCAGCAACGAGGCGGAGCGGCATCAGAGCCGCGACAAGAAACGACAGAAACCGCATTTTGTCGCGTGCTCACTCAGCGACTAGAGTTCCAACAAAGAGCCTGAATTTTCACAAACCGTCAGCCCGAATTGTAAGTCGTGTCGCGCCGCACCGGATGAGCAATGCCGGAACAAGGAAGATGAGAGGCAGATACTCCGGGCAGGTGTGAGAATCCTGGGGGATGAGATGTATAGGATAAGCAAAACAATATAGGCTCGGGCTCAGCCTTGGAAGGAATTGAGGGCTTTGACTTTGATTTGATTTTTTTTTCTTTTTTTTTTCACATGGGGAAAAACTCGCAGATCGACCTGAGAGCAACAAGAAAGCCTCGGAAGATATTGTCGATCAACATCAGAATTCGTCATCAACCCGTTTCCTTGTCGAGACCCAGTACCAATGCAACTAAACTCGTAGTAATGCCTCTTCTTGGGTCTAGCAGACGGAGCTATTTGTGGCTATTGGTGTGGAGAAGGGCGTCGGCGCGGGCTTATCAGCTCGAGTAAATTCGTAACGCCCCTCCCCCCCTCGCCCGGGAGAAGTTCGACGCCTGGTGTTCATCGCCTTTCCGTTTGATGTTGACGCTCCCCGCAGCCGGGAAGATGGTCGTGAGTTGTGTGGAGAAGCTGAAAAGAGGGTTGGGCTGGATCTGGTGAGGGGAAATTCGGCACCTTCCCTTTTTTCTAACCCGAAGAGGCACAAGTGTGCCTTGGAAAAAAACTCTATCCCCAGACGTTGTGGATTGAACGTGGACCACCCCCGCCTGCCCGCCTGCTCGCCTTCCAGCAAAAAAAAAAAAAATGACAAGTTATTATTACCAATGAGCACGTCCATTTTTTTGAAGGCCTGTTGAATCGAACCCTCTGCGTATGTCTCAAAGTTGAGTCATTTGACCCCGGATTTCCCCAGACGCCCACTCCTTCTCGGCCGGCAATTTTCGAACTTGCCATCTCATCTCGTGTCGTCGTCGTTCCAAATCCCAAGTCACGAACAGAATGGCAACAGCAACAGAAACAGAAACAGCAGCAGCAGCAACAACAGCTGCCAGAGGAGATGCGGCAGACGATGCGCAGAGTAACGCGTCTTCTGCTGATCACATCAACGAAAAGGCCGCGGGGCCGCCCTTGACAAGGCCACAAAAGATACGGCGGCACTGCGGTCGATTCTGGCTGTGGTATCTGGTTGCGACCATTATATTCTTGGCCATATTTTTGCCTATTCTGTGAGTAAAAATAAAATAAAAATAAAGACTGTTCTTCTTTGCGGCGCGCGATTGCAATCGTGAGACTGATGGAGCCACTCACGCCCAGCTTCAAAGTCATTATTCCGGCAATCGTACAGACAATCATCAAGGGCCAAGGCTTGCCGATCGAGGGAGGTTTACTAGATTGCATATCGGCATCGCAGGTCAAGATTGCACTTAACACATCGCTCAGCTCACCACTGCCAGCAAGAATAGACAACTTGACGCTCAACCTGTACAACAGAGACACCTCGCCTTATACACCGTTCGCCAACCTAACCATTGCCGGGCAGATGATAAAAGGCGACACAAAGATCGTCGTCCCGTCGCAACTGGTCACAGTTCAAAACGAAACTGAACTCACCAGTTGGCTCGCCAGGGTATTCGACTCCGAGAAGGTGGATGTGTCCGTCAAGGGCAGTCCAACCGTCTTCCTCGGCAAGCTCAGGACCGATGCCAGCCTTGACACGACGCTGTCATTGCCTGGCTTGAACAAGTTTGCTGGTTTCGGCATCAAGGAGCTGAAGATCATGTTGCCCCCCGACAAGAACGGCAACAACCTCAAGGGAACCATCAACATTCCTAATGCCGGCGCTCTCACGCTCAAATTTGGCAACATAACCTTTGACGTCTTCTCCGGCAAAGTCACGCTCGGCCAGATCACCATCTACAATGTATGGCTCAACGTAGGCAACAACACTCTGAACTTTGACGGGAAGCTCAATCTGCCCCACCTGGTGAAGAACATCGGGCCAGTTCTCAAGAGCCAGACAGATGCTCTGAATCGAGGGCAAGTCGAGTTGAACGTCTCGGGCACTACTGTCGTGGCCAACGGGCAGAGAATCCCCTACATCGAAAACGTCCTCAACAAGCGCCGGCTGACCACTTCCATGTCCGTCATCACCCTCCTGAGCCATGTCGTGAGCGGTCTCTCAGGCGGCGGCAGCGCATCCATCGTTGATGTGCTCGGGGAAGTGGTCGGGAACAATACCTTCCTCCAACATGTCATGGATCACTACAGCAACACACAAATGGCCAAGAACTCGACAAGGGCTTCCTTTACAAAGAGGGCGCCGGACCCAAAGGACGCCATCATGTGGAACATGCTGAAAATGGGCCTTAGGATGAAGCTCAACCAAGGAAATGAAAGCTGAAGCTTCGACCAACAGATGACACGACGTGTGACACGACGTGTGTGACACGAATAATTAAATAAATAGGGGAAACGCCCTCATCGCGGAGATTTGAAAGACCCACAGTAATGAATGAAATTACAAATGAGTCACGTACGTACGGAGTAATCTCAATCAAAATGAAGCGCCCTTTCTCTGTGCATGTGTGTCTGAGACCCTTTCCCGAGGACCAACAACACACCAACTTGTTGCCAGATTGGCAAGTTCACTCCCATCAACTAATAACTCATGGTGCAAGTGAGTGAACGGAGCCTGCTGTCCGGCCGTTTTAGCCGTTTAGCCTTGCGCCCGAGGCGCCATGGTTCTGCAAATTGTCGAATCGTACGGATTACAAGAGCGTGTAACATGATTGGTCACTGTCGTACATCCATCCCTCCTCCATGCAATATTAGCTCTGCAGGCGGCTCCTAACTGTATGTACACTCCGTTCACGTGTCCAACTTGGGCCAGCTGACTTCGTAGGTGGTGATGACTGTGGCTTTTGTTCTCCTTTCGGTTGATCCTCATTGGCATGGTGTGTATACGAGGACAGTGGACACGGTGATGAACCCGGTTTGACATGGGCCGGAGTAGGCGCTATTTCAAGACACAAGCGACGGCGTGATGAATGGGAATGGGCGGTCAGTACTCGGTACTACGTAGTAATGGTCGCATACATGTAGTTTTTTTTTCGTTGGTTCCCCCGCAGTTGTTCTTTGACAGGTGCGGGTGCCGGAGCGGAGTGAAGAGCGGATAGATGCTCCGCCTGTCGGTGACTAGTCCGTAGACACACAGGTTACTGATTAATTAATATGCCAATCGGGGTTCATAAGTGACCACTACTCCGTACAGTCGCGGAGGTGTGGTGCACTAGTCACGTTTTTTTTGGTTTTTAGACTTGCCTGTCGTGAGCTCTTTAGTTTTCCCCGCGTTCCCCTCGTGCGTAAAGAATGAATGGTTCGAACTAGGTTTAGCGCTTTTCCGAACACAAAAGACGTAGAAAATCAAAGTTTAATTCAAGTCCTGATGATTTCTAGATGCACAATCGGATCAAGGGGTCCTTGGCACTCGAGCGAACCGAGACTTCTCACTCTCCAATGACTTGTACGGGTTTTCATAGGACCATGTAGAGACCGCTCGTTTGTATTGACCGACTATTATATTTTCATGTTGCGCAGTAAGATTCCCCCCATCTCGAGTTCGTCGCCATTGAATTCGAACAATACTCCACAATAAGCCTTGGTGGCGTCATGACGCGATGGCGTGATCTAATGAGAATTTTAAAACCTCATTTGATAGTCGAAGATGTTTTGTTTGTGCTTTTTTTTTTTCTTTTTCTCTCAAATCCCCTCACCTACAAGGCCCTCCCTGGCGCTTACTCGTCTCACTCGTCTCAACTCGTTCGTCCCTGCAAGACGACAGCGGAATCGAGTACCACGCGTACCACGCGGAGAATTTGTCGAGAGGGGACCAGGGACATGTGGCGCCAAGGGAAGCACCTCGCGGGGAGCAGAAGCAGCAGCAGCACACGCCGCCTGGCTTCGCACCATAAACATGATGCATCGCGACCAGCTCCGCGGCGCCTCGCGACAGTGGTGCAACCACCACCATCACCACCACCACCACCACCACCCGTCGTCGCTCCGGCCTCCATCTCCTCCCACAGGGTAGTAGTGGTCGGTGCCGGAACGGCCGGCCTGTCCATCAGCCACCAGCTGCTGCGGACCGGCAGGTTTCGCGAGCGGGACATCGCCGTCGTCGAGCCCTCGGCGTGGCATCACTACCAGCCCGGATGGACGCTCGTCGGGGCCGGGCTCAAGAACAAGGAGGACCTGCGCAGGAAGACGGACGACCTGCTGGATCCGCGGCTGGCGCTCTACACGTCGACCGTCGCGACCGTCGCCCCGGGCGAGAGCTCCGTCGCGCTCCAGGACGGCCGCGCGCTCAGCTACGAGCAGCTCGTCGTGGTTCCCGGCCTGAGGCTCGACTACGGCGCCATTGACGGCCTCGCCGATGCCCTGCGCGATCCGGACTCGGCCGTCTCGACGGTATACGACTACCACACGTGCGACAAGGCGTTCCGGACCGTCGAGAAGCTGTCTTCGGGGACGGCCATCTTCACGCAGCCAGCTGGCGCCATCAAGTGCGCCGGCGCGCCCCAGAAGGTCATGTGGCTCGCCCTCGACTACTGGAGGCGGGCCGGGCTGTATCATCATCATCATCATCATCATTCGTGTTCTTCCCGGCCCGGCCCCGGCCCCGGCCCCGGGGGGGAGGATCCTGCTGCGAGATCGGCCGGAATACGCATCTGCTACGCCACCGGTCTGCCGGCCATGTTCGCGGTGCCCAAGTACGCGGCCAAGCTGGAGGAGCTGCGCCGGCAGAGGGGCGTAGAGGGCCTGTTCCAGCATGACCTGGTCGCCATCGAGGGGAACAAGGCCACGTTTGCGCGTCCCGGCGGAGCGGACAGCGTGACCAGGGACTTTGACCTGCTGCACGTCACGCCCAAGATGGGACCCCCGGGCTTCATCATGGCGAGCTCGATTGGGAACGACGCCGGCTACGTCGACGTCGACGACCGTACCCTCCGCCACAACAGGTTCCCCAACATCTGGTCCGCCGGAGACGCCTCCAGCCTGCCGACTTCCAAGACGGCCGCCGCCGTGACCTCGGAGGCCCCGGTTCTTGTTCGGAACCTGACTCGGGCTCTGGATGGCCTTGGCCCGGATGCGTCGTACGATGGGTACACGTCTTGCCCTCTTTTGACGGAATATGGCAAGGTTCTGCTCGCGGAATTCAAGTATGGGGGGGAACCTAAAGAGACTTTTGGCAGTTGGCTTGGAATAGATCAGGCCGTGCCACGGCGTGCCTTTTATCATCTGAAGAAGGACTTCTTCCCGTGGGTGTATTATGCATCCATGGTCAAAGGAACGTGGGGAGGGCCAAGGGGATGGATCAATTAGGGCCAACTAGACAATGAAAATAACCCAAGGACCCTACTACACCTACATTAGAAGAAAAGCCCAGTACGGGGTTCTATTACAAACACCCGTCCGTCTGGTTCCCCCCCCCCCCCAAAAAAAAAAATAGCTCGCACGACCCGATTAAAGAACATATCTGAAATTTGGGCCATAGTTCTCCACACCCTCTCCATCTTTGCTGTTTTCGTCGGTCGAGAGACTGCGGTTCCTGTCAAGCTTCTTGTTCTCCCAAACGAGAACACATCGCAGAACAAGTGCCAGTACTGCAACGAAGCACATGAAGGCGGCGCAAATGCCATGTCCCTTTACGTAGTCTGGCCGCTCATTTTTCGGATATACCCTCGTCCCCAGCAACGGGCCACATTGCCCGACCAAATTGAGGACGACGACCCCAGCTCCACGTCTCTCGTCGCTTCCCTGGTTGTTCAGTAACCATGGCAGGATGTTTGCAATCGTGGGGAAAACGCCACCCGCCGCAAGGAACACTCCCGCGTACCGGACGACAGTTGTTTTGGCAGAAGCGAGCATGATGTACCCTGCGCCGCCCAAGAGCGCCATACAAGTGACGATTAGACCACGTTGCCGAGTTCGATCTGCGACAAATGTTGTAGCTATGGTGACAAGAAATGCTGCGAAATACGGAGGCGCTGACAAGCCTTGGGCGTTCAATCCCGAAAAGCCTAGGGAGAGGAGGTCAGTCAGTAAAGCTGTTCTTTTTATTATTGCAAAGGGAAAGGGGTTTTTCTTTTTCTTTTTCTTTTTTTTTCCAATTGCTTACCCATGTCTTTGAGAATCGTTGGGAGAAAGACAGGCATCGAGGAGTAAGAAACGTTGCAAGCAAAATACATCAGCCCAGTAAGCCACGCCTTCAAGTCCAACAAGATGCCAAACGCGTCTTTCCAATCAACTGTTCCCACACGCTCCTCCTTCTTGCCGACCTGCCTAAGCTGCCGTGCCAATGCCACGCGTTTCTCGTCCTCTGTCAAGAACCATGCATCGCGAGCGCTGCTCGGCATGGCAAAGTAGGCCACGACGGCCATGACCAAGACTGGAGCACCCTCCACCAGAAACAAAAGGCGCCAGTTGGCGAGGCCCGAGTGCCCAGACGTGATTCCGTAGGCCAAGACGCCAGCAAAGCACGTAGCCAGCGGCGCGCTGGAAAAGAAGATGCCGATCCGCAACCCTATCTCGCTTCGAAGATAGAAGAAGGACAGCAGGTAGATGGCACCGGGGCCAAACCCCGCCTCGAAAACGGCGAGGAAGAACCTACAGGCCATCAGACCAGACCATGATTGAGCACCAGCCTGAGCTGTTGCCGCAGTGCCCCATCCGGCGACGAGGATGGCGATCCACACCCGAGTGGGCAAGAGCTTGTAGACGATGATGAGAGGTTCCGAGATGATGTACGCGATGTAGAAGATGGTGAGCAGCCACTCGTATCGGTCGCCCGAGAGATGCAGTTCCTCTTCCATGCCGGCAATGCGAGCATTACTGGGCAGAAGTTTTTTTTTTTTAGTGTTAGTTTTCAATCTTTAGTCCGGACTCCTCAGTCGATCAATCGTCACGCGTCCAGGTCTGCGAGGACTCACCCAATGTTGGATCGGTCCAGGAACGCCAGCAGGACTGCCCTCTTTTTTGTCAGCAAGCAAATCAGCACATCGAGACGGCATGCCGCCTGCCAGGCTTGTGCCAGGCAGCCCAGAGGGACACCTACACAGAAAACACAAAAGCATGAGCACATTCAGATCCAGCTTTCGCAGCACTCTCTTCTCTATGGCGGCATCGTCCGGCGCCGCAGACGCCACGTCCGGGCCTTTGCGTCCCTCCGCTTGGTCTGAGCCGCCGAAAGTGCTGAGGTGTGATTTAACCGCGTGCGCCATGATGAAGAATAAATCTTTATATGCACAAAAGTCGCTGGGCTGTACCGAAAAAACGCTTGTCACGTCCACAGTTTTGTGTCCATCCGCTGTTGAAGCAGAAAAAAAAAAAGCTGCAATGAAAGTTTGAGGACAGGTGGCCGGCACTTGTTGGCTGGCACTCGGCAGTTGTAGCGTGGACGGTGAGGACGCTGACGGCGCTGACGGCGCTGACCGACGGCACAGGGAGGATTTGATCATTGATGGTGAAATTGCAAATGCCTGCATGGCCGGGATTATTCGACGATTGTACATGTACATACGGAATGTACGGAGCATGTAGACTATAACCCTTGAATTATTTTACAATATAACGCTCTAACAGCGGCTCTCTCTTATTCTATACCCCCACCTTACCCTAGGTGTATTAACGCAACTACGGACAGCTGCTGTTAGTGGGTAACCTGCCAGCTGCTCCATGTGGGGCAAGTGGATTTGTGAAATACATATGTACATGTAAAGCCTCATCTGCCGTGTCTACGTAATTCTGCCGACAAGAATTTCCGGCCAATGGCAGGGCCCCATCATTCAGGCTGCTTGCCCAACTGATTAGCCATCTGTGCTAACATGAATACTCTACTCCGTAATATGAAGCCGTACATGTACATACGGATTACTCCATACATTACGGTGTAATTAATTCCATCACTGCCTTCTAGACTTGAGCAGCTCGACCAGCTTTTGCCGCAAGTTGGCCGGGAATATGTTCAAGAACGAGTCCGGCAGCTCCGAAACCGTGACGGTTTCTGTGACGCACTTGGCATCGGGCTGTTTGCCATCCCTCATACCTTTCAGCCAGCCCAGGGCATTGGGGGCTGCGACTATCCCGTACAATGCGTGGCCTATACCGACGGCATCGTCTTTCTGGTAGTGTACTCTCGCTCCCCGCCTGCAATAATCCTGGACTTTCGCATCCGTGACGCTGACCGGGGAAATGTCGTCGTGGACATACTGGTACCAGAAGACCGGGGCTTTTGATACGGAAGGCAGCCGGAAATTCTTGGCCTGTAGAGCTGCCAAAGCTGGGAGCACACACAGGTCCCAGCAACGGAACATTCCCAAGACGTCGACGTTCATGAATGTTTTGATGTTGGCATCGAGGCATTGGTGCAGAGGTGTATAGAACTTGTCTTTGAACTCCCTCTTGAGGTTCATGTCCAGGACCATCTGGAATTCGGGGTTCTCCAGTCCCAATCCGATCAGGGCAGGAGGCAACAAGCCTGCGTGCGGCGATCCGTTGATCCTTTTCAACGCGTCCAGCGATGACGACTGACCGATTCCTCCGAACGCAACGCCAACCAAGTTCAACTCCTTTGCGTACTTTGGCTGCATCTCGGCGGCGAACCTGGTGACCGACGCACCGGCAGAATATTCCCACAGGGCGACTACGGCGTTCTTGTTGATGCCTGTGAACGGCTCCGACCGCAACGAAGCCCGAAGGCCGTCGAGAATCGCATGGCCGGCAATATTCAGGTCGGCATACGCCGCCCTGGGGCCTTGGAAGTCCGGCACCAGGACCACCCATCCATCCGCAAGCGCGGCCTGGATGAGCAGGACCTGGAACTGCGCCGTCATCGAATCGAGCAGCGGATCGACACGCGATGCCGCCGTGATGGCGTACGACGGAGCGCAGTCGATAATGACGGCATTCTCGGCCAACTGGAACGACAAGACCGAGCTGAAATTGGCATTCTTCGGGACCAGCACCGTCATGACCGTCGCGGTAGGCCTGCCATATTTGTCCGTGGTGCGGTAGAGCACTTGATAGCTGTCCTGGATGTTGTCTGGGCTGAAACCCAATGCGAAAACGGGAGATGGCGACCGCCGGTGCGCCAAGACGGTCCCAGGACTCTTCTTTCCGAGGCCGGATGGAACCGCATAAAACGGGTCCTTGCTTGGAGGAGCTATGGCAGCATTATTGCCGCGCGGCATGTGAGTAGACAGTGCAATCGTCGCTGGGACCAGCGTCTGTGCTGCCATCAGCAGACTGAACAGATGTCGAAACCACATGTCGCGCAAGATGTTGGAGACTTGTTTGGGGGTGGGGGAGGAGGGTTTCTAGATCCTTTGCTGCTAAAAATAGCGCATTGTCTGCAGACGATGCAATAGTAGACAGTGCTGGTATTAAATAACTCGAACACTTCATGAAGATATTAGGGGGATATGATATATGTATGTTATATCCTCGCCGGGGAGGGGGCCATGTGTCATGAATGTGAGCAACTTGATTGTTGCTTCTGCCGAAACTTCCGTACAACGCCCCGCGCTGAATTTTATTTTACAAATCTACATGCCCCAGGTTTTCGTTACTCTCAAACAGCTGCGAGGAGCTACAAGTAATACTATTATTAGAGAGTTGCAAGGAAAATATATAGGCTATCAAACGCTACTAAAAGATACATCATTTTCTATGTTGATCATTTGTAATTTAAGGGACCTATCGATCCTAGCCCCTGTCTCCCTCATTTCACTGCTAATTCAATTCGCTCAATTCCCCCTGTCATGTAGATTTGTAAAAAAAAAAAATTCAAGGGTTGTAATCCGTAGCGTACGTCCATCCTGCTGCGGCCACCTCCCCATCCAGCAGGTCGAGACATGTGAAATGTTGACACCTGCCGAACCTTCCCATCGCAGATACATAATAGCAAGGATAGACAGTCCCAATGGCGCTCTTTCACATGCATAATGTCAAACACTAGGCTTACTGGAGATTACCAAAGCGCCCAGACTTCTTTCTGCCACGGTGTAGTTGCGAAGTAAACGCTGCCAGATCAAAGAAAGAGGATCACAGGAGAACTATTTCGACTTATAAGTGACCTTGACAGGACCGTTTTTCGCCTCTGGCTCAGATTATGACCGCCTGCCATCGCTCAAGGTGGATGATGCACACAGTCTGACCATCATTTTTCTACTAGCTATGCCACGACCAGCTGCCTGCCACACGCATGTCTGGTCCACCGGGGTGAACCCCAAGCACACAGCCAAAGCCGACAACTCACATTCTTATCGGCCTCTCAATCATCTCTGAAATAACTCCCAGCGCTGTGAGGCTATTTTCATGCTTCGGCATGTCAATATTGTCGACTACTAATATGCAGATCATGCACGTACCTGAGTCCAATAGAATCCAGTAATGGTAGATCCTGCAGCAATTGTTACGGGCTTTTCCACAAGGTGAGTATTCACACCCGCTTCTTCTCTCTGAAATGGTAACATCTTCCACAATTTGTCCAAATCTGATTTGTTAGCACAAGTATTAACAATATTATAATTTTGTGGTACTGAAACAATTTTCAGAATGTGAGCTACTTGCCTTGAATGATTCCAATTGCCCTTCTTTATAGAACCACAACACGTTTTCGCCGGCGAAATACCTAACATATATCTTGATAGCATTGATGAACTCTCCGCCAGGACCGTCAATATCAAAGTGCATGACTTTAGCGTATTCGGATGATTTGCACCTCCCTAACCTACGACTTGCAGCCGGGATGTCCTCGGCGTTGAAATGAAACTTGATACCGCGCAGTGTGCCCAAGCTGGTGACAGATATCCCGGTCAAGTGACGGAGATATAACCCCTTGGGTCCTCCGAACACAGTCCAACAAAGTGGTTGGTACCTGGTTGTTGATGTAAGTCTTGCTGTGAAATAATCGTCATTCAGATACAAATCATTCCTTGGGATTTGCGGGTACCAAAACGCAAAGTCTCGCAGTGGATAGCGTTCTGTGGTCTCGTTTTCGGCAGCAAGCGGAATGCACTCTGCGATAGCCAAGCTAACCATCTTGAGTCCCTTAACGCTCTGTCAGTGGTACCGAGATCGACTAAAGGAAGGGGTAAAGAGGGGCAAAGTTGCGGCCAACTCACGTCGAACCCGGCTTTGATGGCTGCTATCGGCCCCGAAACTGCAAGACGCTTTGTTTTTGGAGCCTCATGCATACATCCAACCCATGGCGATGCATGGCGATGTTTGCCTACCCTCAAGCACGCATTGGATACTTTGTATGCCTCTTGACCCTACAGCCAAGTTGAACCCTTTGAGGAATGCAACATTCAGTACTGACTCTTTACCCTCTGTTTTGTATCCCAATTCAATGGCTCCGCCTTTCTTAGGAATCAGCCTCATCCCCGCAATATATTCAACGTCTCCTAGCTTGATAACAGAGAATGCAATTTGATCGAGTTGGCTTGGAATAGATGTGTGCCGTTCGTGGAATAGACGGCACCCCTCGTTAAATCCGTGGTATGGCCCGGTGCCTGTCTCCTGGCGCAAATCGCCAGTTGCCTCTAACCACCTTAGACTGGCTGGATTCGATCGGGGCGAAGTAAGCACAGAAAGTTCGTTCCATTGCAAACATAATGTTCGCTGGACCTGCTGGATTAATGTCCAGACCCTTTCTCTGTTTTGAATACCCCCATCGCGATGAACTTTGTTCGTGCGATGATACAACCATCTCCAGTCAGATGTCTTGTCCCACTCCCGTGACTCAAATAGCCAAGAACGGTCAGCATTAGCCCTGAATCTGGAAGCCCAGAATTGATTACTGTAGAAGATAGGTATAAACGATCGCGAAGCTCGACGGGCACTTAAAGCATCTACTGTTGGCAGATAAGATGTAATTTCAAGGCAAATCTCCGGAGGAAGCGCAGTAAAACAGTTTGGCACTATGGTTTGTGGTTGAGGAAAGCTTGTAAATTGCGGGGTCTTTGGAGCCTCCAAGGGAAGTAGTCGGATCTCTGGGACATGATAAGGATCATGCCTGGCAACCTCGCACTGCGCTGAGTCTCCGTCTCCGTCTCGATCGACGAATCGGTCTTCCCAAGGGTAGTAGTCCTGATTATTTACCATGACCAAACCCCCGAAACTATGACCCCAGCTAAGGCCAGTCCCTTCAGATGGAAATGGTAGCGACTTGCACACTTCGAAGAGAGCCCTATAGGGGATTGGCTCACGAGAATAGACCATGTCTAGAAGTGACCAGCAAGCCTCATGAAAGGGAAAACCGTATCGACCGTTGACCGGGTGCTGACGAAGCACTCCAATATAGTCAGTAGCTGGAAAGTTATATCCCGCGTCATTCCATCGTGCGTTGAAGTCCGGAGGGGCAATCCAGTCCCCAGCATCGGGATCATTGTAGATTCCGACTCCTGTTACTGCAATCCCCTTTCGGCTGGTGTAAACTATTGACATCAGCTGAACTCTTCCGCAGAACAGCAGGCAGTTTCACACCTACGAATACGAAACTGGTTTACCCAAGACACAGAACCGGGGTCTTCATAATCATAGATAAGGTATCCGAAAAGAACGCAGGAGAAGATACGAGGGCTCATGGCTTTTGGCGTCGTAGGCAGATTATTCGACGAGGATAGCCAACAATATTGCCCCATGAGCAATTGAAGTTCAAATTCGAACCAAGTGTCCTAAACCTAGCTTACCATATGAAGACGTTATACCGGGTCGTTGAGTTGCCTTGTTTGCGGGGTTACCGCGACGCTGGTCACCACAGGCTTTCGACGAAAAATATTCCAGGAACCGGAAGTGAATGAGTAAACGGGGAAAACCGATAACCAATCAATGTGGGGCATGGCACGATTATCGGGCTCTAGATTTGGCGGCGCAAAAGAGAGTTGCTCCTTTGAAAAGGCCAGGCAAAGAATGAGTGTAAAACTCCATATCAGGTCAATACTCCGAGCTACGACACGTCAAACTCCAGTTATTTTCGCAACAAATCTCCAGTTGATTCGTCCCGATTCCACAGATGCTGTAATATCACCAATCATGACGGGGGGCTCGCCAGCATAAATACATAAAGATTCTTCTTGCCCATCCTCTCACGCCATCCGCCCAACTCTGCAATTGCTCGAGTCCCCCCAGTCTCTGAATATCCATCCGTGTCAAACATCTCTCAACCATGAAGCAAGAGAACACATCCGTGGTGTTGGCCGAGCGCCCTACCGATGACATAATCCCCGGACAGACGTTCAACGAAAAAAAGACACCCATCCCATCGCCAGCCGACCTGAAGCAAGGCGAGATTCTGATTGAAGTCCTCTACCTCTCACTGGACCCCGCCATGCGAGGTTGGCTCAGTGGTTCGTCGTGGTGAAACGCCTCTTCCACCCCCCCCCCCGTTCCCTTTTGCCAATTTCACTTTTCACTCTCACGTTCACTTCAATCCACGTAATCCGTGCTGACCCTCGGCTCCCGCAGACGCGAGGTCTTACCTCCCACCCGTCGAGATCGGGGCCGTCATGCGCGGCGGCACAGTTGCCCGCGTGCTGGCATCCAAAAGCAAGCGCGCCTCGCCAGGCGATTTTGTCAGCGCCATGTCGGGCTGGACCGAATATGCCGTCCTCGGCGAGCAACAGTTCGAGCCCGCTTCTGCATACCCAGGACTGAACCCGCAAGAGCCCCAGGATATCCTGTCAGTCCTTGGTCTCACCGGCGCAACTGCCTGGTGGGGAATGACACAGATTGGAGACCCCAAGCCCGGCGACCTGGTGGTCGTCTCCGGCGCTGCTGGTGCCACAGGCAGTGTTGCCGGTCAGATTGCCAAGATCAAGGGCGCCACCGTCGTCGGCATCTGCGGTTCGGATCCCAAATGCCAGTGGCTGGTGGACGAGCTCGGCTTCGACGTGGCTCTGAACTACAAGGCCGCCGACTTCAAGGACAGGTTCAAGGCTGCTACCAAGAACTACATCGATGTATACTTTGACAACGGTACGTCGAGACAACCGCAAGATCCTCCTTTTCCTTGGAGCATTGGCTGACGTTCATGACAAGTCGGCGGCGAGATCCTGGACATGTGCCTGGGTCGCGCCAAAGCGCATTCGCGATTCGTCATGTGCGGCGGTATCAGCCAGTACAACACGGCCAACCCCGTGGGACCGAGGAACATTTCAAAAGTCGTCACCATGAGAATCAAGATGCAGGGCTTCATCATCTTGGACCACAAGGAACGCTTTCCCGAAATTCGCAAGGAGCTGTCCCAATGGCTGGCCGAGGGCAGGATCAAGAAGACCGAGACAATCATCAAGGGCGGCTTGGCTGCTGCCCAGCAAGCGCTGGTCGACTTGTACAACGGATCGAACCAAGGAAAACTAATTGTCCAAGTCAAGAGCCCTGCAGAGCCGGCTTTGAAGCTGTAAATATCATGAATACTACAAACATGAGGCCCCTTTGGCCGGCTAATTTCCATATCGAAATTCAACATTACATGTAATCGCTGACTCATTGTCAGTGCAGCCGGCCGAATGTTCCAGTTGACTGTGTGACAGACGTAGAGAGGCAGCCGCCGCCTGCCTGCCCCTCTTTTGTTATGCAACAATGTCGCCCGGGGCGGCACGGAGATTGTGATCGTCTATGCCCACACACACATTAGAATGCTTATAATATATATAACTTAAGCTAGATAAGCTCTTTCCCTTTATAAAAGGAATGCTTATAATCTCTCTTTTATAGCTAGATAACTATTTTTAATTTTATCTTCTTTATAACCTATTATTAAGGGGCCTTATTAATTACTATATTATATATATATCTTTTTTCCCTTATATATATAAGAGTTATAAGCCTAGGAGGTTTATACTTAGACCTATAACTTCCTATATACCCCTTAGTATAAGAAGTATATATCTACCCTATCCTAACTAATTAACTATACTTCTAATAAATACCTTAACCTCTTATTATCTAAGTCTTAAGATAAATATTAAATTAGTATTATTAGAGAAATAGGAGAAATAGTATAAAGTATTAAAGTAAGCTATATAAAGCTAAGAGATCTAGGAAAGAGTAAACCTAGAGCTTTTAGTATATAAAACTAATTACTTAACTAAGCCTCTTATAATAAAGCTAAAAAGCTACTTAAAGCTTATAAAGAAAGATATAAATAGTTAAAAGCTTACTTTCTAAGAGGCCTTATTATTCCTCTCTTATAAATATAATATTAAGTATTAATTATATAAGACTTTTAGATTAAGAGAAAAAACTATTAGTACTTAGATTACTAATATTAATCCTAATACTTATATAATAATAATTAATAAGATTAAAAAAGAGTATAAGGATTAAGCTTTAATACTTTATAAGATTA
>AMDK01000468.1:0-20089 GCA_000309355.1 Epichloe gansuensis var. inebrians E818
TTTTAAGAAAGTCTTAATCTATAGTATATTTTTAGAAAGGTATATACTTTCTTATAGCTTTCTATATCTTTTCTTCTTACTAATTATAAAATCCCTTATAGTTTATAACTTCCTTAAGTATTAAGATAATCTTTTAGTAAGTTATTAGATTTATATATATACTATAAAAGAAGAGGAAATTATAGAGATATTTAGTAACTACTTAGTCTATAGTTATAAATACCTCTCTTATTTATCTAGAGAAGTCTTTATTAAAGTTAGTAAATAGACTTCTTATAATAAGACCTTCTAATTTATAAGTTACTATTTTAATAAGAATATAAGCTATAATAGCTTTAGGGTTATTATACTTATTAAGATTAAATAATTTTACTTATTATAATACTTCTTATATAATATAATTATATATCTTAGTAGGATAGGTTATTAACTTATAGACCTTTACCTTTCTAGTCTTTTCTAACTTTAGTACTTTCTTTAGTATTATTAAACTTAGGGTTAAAGAGAGAGGCTTTTAATTACTTTACTTATTAAAAAGCTTTTAATCTTCTTATCTTTATTATAGAAAAGTAAAAGGAAGATATAGGATTAAGAAAATAAGGCTTTATATAATAGATTAAAGGATTATAGGTATAGCTATTATCTTTATTCCTTAGGGGATCTTAGGATATTAGATCTTAGGAGTAATAAGCTCCTTTCTTATTATAAGAGAGTGCTTTCTAAGGGTTAGGTATATAATAGAATATACTAATTAAATAATTAAGGATAGGTTAGACTAGTTACTAACTAGGCCTTAATCCTTTAATAGCTTTAAAGTCTTTATAAGGTCTTAGGATATTAGATCTTAAGAGGTATAAACTCCTTTCTTATTATAAGAGAATACTTAAACTTCCTTAGTATAACTATATTACTTTTAGTAGCTTTTTTATTATATAAAGTAGGTTTATAGTATAGTTATCTCTTCTAATTAACCTTACTAATCTATAATTATAAAAAACTATATAGTTATTTATAAATTTAATTACTAATTAGTATTAGAATTATAGGATTCCTAATATTAGGATTAATTAAATAGCCTAGGGAATAGGTATAATTCTTCTATTCTAGGTATTATATCTTTATAGAAAGAAGGAAGGAAAAGAGAGGCTTTTCTAGATTATAAGAAGTAGCTATAAATATTTTATATTTATAGGTTACTTAACTTATAGGTCCCTGCCCTATTAGAGAGTAGGCTTATAGGCTATAAGTAAGGCCTCTACAATACGCGCGCGCGTGACCCCGTGGCCTAACGTTTTGCCAGGTAATTGCGGCTGCGTGCCGCGATTAATATCATGCTTGTTCTAATAGACCTTAACTCTTATAATTAAGTTAATAGCTTTAATTATAGCTATATAAATAGCTTTATAGTCTATATATCCGTAATGTAAGGTAGTATTATATTACATGCATTATAAACGCGTTTAATATATTAGACTTGGTTACTATACAAATTACTATAGGTAGCTGGTAATGGATGTCTTAAGCCACTTCCCTAGCCATAAAGGGATGCTCCTTATGCCAGAGGGGATGCTCCATAAACGCTCCCTATGTATATTACCCTGCCTTGCGTACACGTGACTCGCTAGCAGCTATACATACTGTAGGTCTCTGCGCTTAGCCATCCGAGGACCCACTGTGTGGCCACCTATCCCCGCCCTTCCTGCCTCTATTACAATACATACATCTCTTTGCTGCCCATAAGGCTACACTTCCGTACCGACAAGGGTCTTGGACCAATGAGATTATCGCTATAAAAGCTACATTACCTTACATACTAATCTATGCTATGACACAAGTACTAATAACGGTCTGACTTACAAAGAGCAACATTACACGTCTTATAACACTACCGCGTTAGCACTAGTACACGCTTCTAACCCTAATTAAGGGTATTATAGCTGCTATAGCTATTATTAATAATAAATTCGTGGTTAAAAGCCTTAATTATCACAGGTTCTAAGGCCTGCAAGGCCTCTGTAGCTAAAGCTTACAATGCATTGCGATAGTCATATTCAAGGTGTTGCTAGAAGGCTTAAGGCTAATCTATCATCGCTAGTACTAGCCAGAACGCGTTATATAGGGATTTAGCGTGGAAGGTTTTTAGGCTATACTAAAGGTCACTCGAGGTCGCCCCCTTTAGCCAGCCAGGAAAAGTGGGTCGGTACGGAAGTGTAGCCTTATGGGCAGCAAAGAGATACACTACAACCCCTGAATTATTTTACAAAGATACATGACAGGGGATAACGAGCCAATTAGGCGTTAAACAGGGGTAGGGCAGAGAGGGGCTAGGTACCTTGAATTATAAGTAATTTTCTAGGAAAAAAATATACTATCTAGTGCCCTACATATTCCCCTTGTAATGCTCTAATAGCATACCCCACCCTAAGCGGAACGCAACTATAAGTAGCTATTATTAGGCAACCTGCTAGCTGCCCTATATGGGGCAAGTAGATTTGTAAAATAATTCAGGGGTTGTAGTGTACATACATAATATAGGTAGCTGGTAACGGCTGTTTTAAGCCACAGCAGCCACAAACTTGGGTGCCGAATAACAAAAGACAGGTGCTATGTAGATAACACGTCCCTTATTAATATCCCTGATTTCTTAACTTGCTTACTAAATGACTTCCTAACTATAAGTGTGAATTCGCACTAACTGTGGTCTTGAGCATTGCTCAGCAATTTTTCACCGCCCACCCAATCAGGATTCAGAGGCTCCCCACCTGGATACGAGACGAACTTTGCTAGAGCCGAGATTTTCTGCAACCCGAGCGATCCCCTCTGTGTACATGTATGTATATTACTCCGTAAATACCAATGCAATGGGGTGCTTCACCGGTCAGCCGTCTTAACGGGGCGGGCTCGTACGTTGTTGCTGCAGGTCGAGGACCACAGCGCCCACATATTACTCACACACCGACAAGCGCCGCACGAACAATCTTTAATTAACTAGGCCCCACTCTCCCGAGAGCACAGCAGGTTTAACAAAAAAGAAAAAAAAAAAACTAATTCCTTATGAAGCTGAATGATCTGATCGATGATGGCTGAGCCAACGAAACTCGCTTCCTTTCTTGCTCTCAGGATTTCAACTCCTAATTTTCACGTCGACTTTCTCCCTAACTCCGCTACCCTTTTGATTTTTTTTTTTTTTTTCAATTTGCTTCTTGCTTCTTGCATGTGGACCCGTGTGCCGTGTGCCAAGGCCCGACAGCCAGGATGCTTTCAGAATGAAGACATGGTAATATTGATATTCGCACGTACGGAGGCATTACATTGTAATGGAACCTACCACATTACCCACGGGTGTCTTCTTTGCCATGAGACTTGGGGCGAATCCTCTCTTTTCTTGCAGCAACCAAGATTTCTTTGTGGATCGCCATGAGCTTGTCGAGATCACGTAATATCTTGCCATTCTTTTCATGTCAACAAGTCTCTCTCCACTTGGAACATGCGTTGACGAACAGCCGAAACTGACTGATCCTCATTCGCGACGTCTACGATTCTCCATGAATGCCCATGACTTCCAGGGAACAGCTTCCGACATGGCAGCATCGACAAGAAAAGGCATCGTCAAGGCCGTCACTGTTTTCTGGCAGTGGTCTGTTCCATACAAAAGTAGCCACCGACCAGACGACAAAGTATACTCTGATGTGTGGGCCACATCACTTGACGAGCAAAACATTCTTGACCTTCTTGCGCTGTCGTTCCCTGCGGTTCCCGGACGCGAGCTTCCCACAACCGAGGCATCCATTCGGCGCCTGGTTCGCGAACGACTGCCTCCTCCTCCTGGTTCGTCACAAACCGGGCGAACCGGAAAACAAGATGGTCCCTCTTGCGGCAGTGACCTCGCCGTCTTCTCTCATCAGCGTGACAAGCAGATGGCCGAAGTCACAGAAGAAGCCTGGACTCATCTCCCCCTCAGTTTACGACATCTTCTCGTTGCCATGAATGCCCTCCACCTGGAGAACAAGCTGCAAGTCATGTCGGCGGACAGTTTCCATCCCGCAGCCGGCAGGGACAGCATCAAACGCTCCCTGTGCGGCGTCAACAAGACTTTTGCCATGTGGCGCAAGGGCTACAAGGCGGCAATCAGCCGACGCGAGCGATGCTTTGTCAACTTCTTCTTCGCATTCCTCGCCTTCAGCGCCATCTATCCAGACGTGGCCGCTGGCTTTCTCGGCGAAAGATCCTACAACCAACGCTCTATAGGCATGCGTATCGCTACCCTATGGCAGCTGTACTACCTGTGGACGTTTCCCTTCCATTCTTGCTGGCTTCTGTTCAACTGGAGTTTGGAGCGACTGATAGGTGCCTTTGTCGGGAACACGGTCTATGCATTCGCGGCCCTGGTGCCCGCCGTTCATGCCGCCTACCTGACATCATGGTTCAGGGTCATGATGCTTGTCATGTCCATGTGCTGGCAACTGGGCGTCCAATTCTACGCCGCAGTTCGAGACTACGTGATGAGATTGGTCACGCGCCGGCAAGCTAGTGCGTTACGGCGACGGGGAGATAGCGATGGCATTGACTGGAAGGCCGTCGATGAGAGCATCTCCAACGAGCTCTTACCTCTCAAGTCGTTCATTGCTCTGCATTCCGACGGAGAAGAGGCCTTGTATTCCTGGCAAGAAGTTCCCATACGGGTCCGCACGGAGCGATTCATTCAGTTCACGAGCTGTTTCAAACTAGGCCGACCGGCCGATCAACTGGTAGGCCTCGTGAAAGACGACCTCGAGGGAATAATCAACACATACGAGGACTACCTGTCCACCGCGCCACGCAACGACGACGCAAAGCTCGACGAAGGCCATGTCGAGCCGCGGCTTCCCAAGTTCCTGCTCGTCTTCTTCGATATTGCCATCTTCGCCTATGTCTGCTATTCCTTCTACCCACAGCCATTCACGTTCAACACCGTTGTCGCGTACGGCACAGTAGTCACCATCAAGCAGACCATTGTGGCGCTCAAGCGCTACCAGACACCGAAAAGTGCGCGGAGATTGTTCACCAACATGTCGGCGGTGAACATCATAGGCGTCCTGCTGGTATCGACGCCCGTCACTGTCGATGCGACTATTCTCGCCGACACGGGCAAATTCGTCGGTCTCACTCTTGCAATGACGTTTGCGACGCTCTTCTTGGCGGAACCCATCGCGCCGCTCCTGCTAGCCCTTGCTGAGAAGATGATGGCGTGCTGGGACAGGTTGACGAGTCGGTCTGAGCGAGCTCACGCACCGTCAACGAGATGTTGTGACGGAAGTGACTCTGATGCGACAGAGAGGTGGGACGGAATAAGACATGATGGAAAGAATGTTGGGCCAAGTGAAAAAGCAGCCATGTGATGATGCTGCGTGTCATCTCATACTGCCGCCGCGTCGGGCGTCGGAAGTGATGAACAATTTGTATGGCTTCCACTGGTTCCTGATACTAGTTTCCACGCAGAGACCGGGGCATACTAGTCACAGACTTGCCCCCGTGACATGACAAACTCGTCGATGAGCATCGTGCCATCCTGATTGCCCCCCCCTTTGCCCCGAGTAGTGGCTACTGTCCAACTATGGGATGCACAATTGCGTGCATCCGACTGACGGAACCTGCAAGCCACTTCTTGACCAAAGTTCCTTCTGGCGCCTCGGCCAAACATTTCCCCAGAATGAAGCTGACACCTCTGTGTCGGAACTAAAGCCGAAAATTCGATTGGCCGGGATCGGCAATTACATGTCAGCGGGTTGCAGCCAAGCCCCTCCGGAATCTTGCCGGCCGGCTCGCAGCATCTTACGGATCAACCTTTACTCTGGAGGGAGCCCCATGTCCCATGTCCGCTTTCGATCCTCGAAAGAATGAAGAGTACTCCGTACACACCGTAAACCAACTAACCTTGACCTGCTCCCGCATTGCTGGTGCATCACATGCTAAGAAACCAAGCCAGGGGCCATGTCTCCCACCGGATGGTCCATCCAGATGCACGTGTTAAGCCAAATGCAGGCATCGAAGCTTTGATCATGACAATGACAGCCCATTGAATCATTGTCGTCGCACATGAAATAAACGTGTCCCCACGCCGCAGTAACCCGCTCGGTCGGTCAGGATGGTGGTCGTCGAGTGGCTGGTCGGTCGCCTTTGTTCTCTACATGTAGAGCGTGGGCTCCACGCGGCAAAACCAGACGAATTAGCTTGCACCTGTTGGCTCGCCGTCGATGATGAGAATTGATATTGGGGGACGTCACGGTCCACAGACTGTGTGTGTGTCAGCTAGTTCTGGTTAATATCGGTCGGTGGCTGAGACATGCAGGTCTCGCTCGCAGAAACAAAGTTTCTTACTGGGCAAGCACAGGCAAGCGGATTCGGCCAAGACGGATGAAGCAAAAGTGCCAATGGCTTTTGTCAAACGAATAGTTCAGGTGGGCAGGGGAAACACGGAGACTGTTGGAGGACTTTAATTCGTGCTTCTTTCAACGTCAAAATTTGGTTGAGAAATCAACAACAGGTGACGAGCAAACCGTCACAGCAGCGCCCAGGGACAGACAAGAATAGATACCTCGAGTGCTCCGTCGTAGGCCTGCTGTATGTATTCCGCCACTTCGACATCTCAGGTTGCTCAGCCCTGTCAAGCTTTTTTTTCTGTTGGTAAGCGCCAGTATTGGCCCTGCGGACTTTACCCCTTTTCCCCGCTTGTTTTTCGTTTGGATGAAAATGACTCGGCCGGGGGCTGGAACGGAAACCGGGGTAGACATGGGGTGGCAAAATGTGGTTGTGAAAAAGAATGAATGCTGGCGTGTTCTAAAAAAGTCTTGGATGCTTCTCTCGTGTGCATCCGTAGCCAAGATTACTGGATTTAGAAAAAACCCCTTCAGTATCCCCCCTTGATTGTTTTTTTTTTTTTTTATTTTTTTTCAGCTGGCGTCGGCCCCTTCTAGAAGGCCGCGTGAGACATGGCATGATTGATGGGCTGGCAACGATGGGCCGTTTTCGTCGGGATACCGGCGTTGAATCCCGCGTGGCACTAATTAACTGTGTGCGGGAATCTCCGCTCCATTCACACCCGCCGGCAACAACACCCCCCCCCCACCCCCCTTTTTTTTCCCAATACGCCCGGCCCGCCCAATGGGCTCGGTTCGATGAGATATCGAGGCGGTTGGACGCAAGGAAATATCAGATCTCATTCCCGCGCACCGGCATTGCCGGCCCAATTTCTCTCGCCGGCTCCGAGGACGTCAGGCCCATCAGACCAACAACGGCAACAAAGAACTTGTCAAGTATACGACGCGACGCCAACGCTTCACTGCGTGGTGTCTCTTGAATTTCGACATGCCGTTTTCCCATTGGATTCGATATTCTCTATATAAAGTCCCCCGACATTATCCAGTTCATTCAAGGTGGGACGACGTCTTCCATCAGTACGCCATGCCGTCGACCAAGCCTGCTTACCGATGCACCTGAACGCGTGTCAAATTCCGCAATTCTTTGATTCAGCAACAAAAGCAGACATTGACCGTTGTCGAGTCAGAAAAGGAAGCAATCAGAAAAAGAGAAAGAAGAAAAAGAAGAAAAAGTCCCGACATTACGACATTACGAGACGAGTGCTCGACATGCAGCGATTCAAACACAATCTGTTGTTGTCCTCGCTCTCGCTGGACAGAGCATCAACACTGGTAGACGACGACCGAGCAGCCATAGAAGGCCTCGACGGCATCATAAGCCTGTCGAACAAGAAGTGTGCGCATGCCCTGACGCACGAGTGCCCGTTCCTGGCCGACTCAAACTCCAGCTTGTGCACTCCTTGTGCTATAGCCGCGGCAAACGGTCAGCCTTGTTCATAAGGACAAAATCAACACCCATCTCGTACAACAGAAGACGGGGGGGGCGTTGCAGTCCTTTGGAACCAGCCTGTCAAATACACTTCAGCATCGTTGTATCTGATGTTCTGTTCTGTTCTGCTTGCTCTTCTCGTCTTTCAAAAGGGCCCCCTTCTTCTCCTCATGGTTTGCCAGCCCAAGGGGCCCAACAAGTGATGATTCAACCACCGGGGCCAGCGCGCACCGCGGTGTAAAGGGCCAAAACAATTGAGTTGCCGCGGAAATCTCGTGCAGTGAAATACAGCGAGAGTGCGAATCGTTTCGGAGCCAAAAAAAGAAAAAGAATAGGAGCCGGTCACTCATGATGGCCGGGGAAGGTTCGGGCAGGATGCGGTTCGGGGCAAACACAAAAGGACTTTCATTATCGACCACCGGTGTGAAATGGCCTGGAGCCAGGCGACTTCGGGCTAGTCTTTTGGCAGGCATCGCGTGGGACCTGAAGATGTAGTAAAATATACTTTGATCCGGGCGACCGACAGAAACAATTTCCTCGTGGTGACTTGAAGCCCTGACTGACACCGCAAGTGTTTTTGAAAAATTGCTGTACACTTGACAGTTAGTTAGCTACGTGAAAAAAAAAAAGAAAAAAAAAGAAAAGAAAAGAAAAGACCCAAAGAAGCAGATGTCTTCATTCAACACGGGCCAGGCAGAAGAGCAAAGCACGACTAGACCTCCGATTGACCTGGCACGGGGGTGCCACGTGACAGGATTACTAACGAATAGACGTTTTTTCCTGAAATAATGACTAGAGCTTTCCCATCCTCGGCCAACGTTGGTGAGGCAGTAGGGGCATTATGAACATGTATATTTCATGTTTCGAGTCAAGTCATTCGTTGATTCAATTGTCGGAGTAAATACTCTAGTTCATACGTATCGTATCTCATCAAAGCATACAGGTGCCTTATTGTTGCGTAGCCTTGCAAGATCTCTCTTGCAGCCCGTCTGCCAGAATTGTAACTCCATTTCCGAATTGGCATCTGTTGCGCCATGTCTCAGTTACTGACAAGCTTTCACAGGCCATCGACAGTGGCGCCGTGACCAGTAGCTGCACAATAGAATAGAAAAAAAGTCCCTTCTGGTATCTTCCAAAAATCCGAGTGGATGGATATATGGTCTCCAAGCCGCCTCCCCCCATGAAAAAGAAATATGCAGTTAAAGAGAACCAAAGGCGAGCAAAGAAAGCAAGAAGAACGGTTTCAATGAATGATAGTCAAGAAGAGTAAAGAGCGAGTTGAGAATCGCAGGGTATTGCGCAGCCAGCGATGTTGAGACTCCCGCTTGGTGGTCTATCAGACCATGGCAATGAAGGCAGCAACAACAAGAAAAACGGCGGCGGCCCCCTTCTGAGCCTGTAAACCGCTGGCAGCACCAGTGGGAATAGTGACGGGGCTGGTGGAAGAGCCTGGGATAACACCGGTTGAGCCAACCGAAACCGTGGTGTTGGCGGTATTAGGGAGGAAAGTGGAGGCCGGAACCGGGGGAGCGACGACGGTCTGAGCGGCAGAAGATGAAGAGGTAGCTGAAGTCGTCGTAGCAGCAGCAAAAGTCTTGCTCAAAGGACAGTCGGTGTAGGAGGCGGCGCAGTGAGTGATGGTCATGGTGCGGGTAGTCTTGGAAGTCTGAACGACAGTCTCCGTGGCGGCTACGACAGAAGCGCCGACAGCGAGCAATGTGAACAATGCAGCGGAATGCATGTTGATCGCAGGTGATGAGACGTGAACCGAAGTGAGAGTTGTCGTAAGGTGGGTGGGTTGCTGGTTGCTGGTTGCTGGTTGTTTGTTGTTGTCGTTGGTAAGCGCGGACTGGCAGGTGCAAAAACTGCAATTAGTTGTTTCGTAGGTCAAGTTATGGATTAGAGAGTGTGTAAAACATGTATGTCGTCGAGACAAAGAAACACGACAAGTCTAGTGAGTGTTGTTGTGTGAATGAGAGGAAATGTTCAAGACAAGACCAAGGAAGGCAGGCGAACGACGGAGCACTTCTTATTCCATGCATCTCTCGAACAGCAACGGTCTAGTCCGTATCAGAGGATGAAAACTCTGACAAACCTCCCGTGGCCACTGGCCACTGTGGAAAGCCTCATCCATCCTCCCCAGCGTCTCTTGTCACTGGCCTGGAACGGATGGCGTTGGACCGGTGTGGACTGGTTTGGAGGGTTTGAAGAAAACCGGTGATGACAGCTCCAGCCAGGCACGGCCCGTGATTGGATGTTGGTTTCAGCCCAGGGGTGGGCGGGCGCACGACCGCACCGTGGCCGGCTATGATTGGCTGTGACTGGTCCAAGCGGTGGGTGGTACCTGAATTAAGTGCCCCTCAGTGCCCCTCAGTGCCCCTCAGTGGCCCGTCGTCTTCCCGATCCCGTCCCTCTTGCCCCTGGTGGCGGTTTATTAAAAAAAAAAATGGTGAAAAAGTGTGCTGTGTAGCGCCAAACTCCGCATGCCCCTCACAATGTTGAAATGGCGATTAGGTTTCAAAGTTGAAAGTCTGTTTTTTTCATTAGTCCTCGGGCGTGTGGGCTTGCCTCGGGACTCGGGACAACAACTTGGAGAAGCACAAGTCATGCCGTGCTGTTGTAGATAGCCAAAACGAGCTCATCTTGCTTGGGCTTGGTGGTGGTCTGCCCATAGCGGGCGAGGCTTGCTGGATCCAAGCATTTGCAGTGAGTCGCGAACATGACTGACTGACTATCCGAGTCTCACTTGTTGTTGTTCAGGTCACACTTTGCCGTGCTGCATCTTGTTTTGGTTGATTGTTGATTGTTTTCCCCGGCTGCTCTTCGTTTGCACTTTGTTGAGGCTTCGCACCATCCCGTCTTGCCTGCTTGAAACTTTGTGCCGCGTTTGAAACACCCACAGTCCTCAACGTGTTTCGTGAAACGCTGAAAAGAAAAAAAAAAATTCGGGGCTTGTGTAACAGGTTCTGAGATGATGTGGTCTCGTGACCGCGAGTTTGGCGCTGAGGAGTCTATTCCGCTGAGTCACGCCGTCGGTTGTTATCCTCCGTTCGTTGCTTCTCGGTGAGCCATTTGAGCCTCAGGTGACTGACTCGGCGCTGCCATGATGCTGGCATGGCACTCAACTGCGGTCTTGGTATTGCATTGCAATTGGTCCTGCTCGGCCTTTTCGTCTCGACCTCGTGCAAATGTCTCACCCCTATGCTCCGTCCACTCAATCACTGTGCTTCTCTCTGTCCAAGACGCCATGGGACTAGTAGGCAGTATTTATCCCGCAGTCTGATGTGCGTTCTTTCTTTGAAGGCAAGGCTCAGCTGGTTCGTACCCCGCCCCCGCAATTGGTTGGGCTTGTTGGAGTCTGAACAGCAGAGCAGCTCCAAACACTCACCATACATGTACATACATACACCAGACCGCCAACCGCCCCCTGATCTCCCCCATCTCGATGCTCCTTGCAAGTTGATGCGACCATCACCGCCGCATATCGCCAATCTTGAAATTTTCATCGCTTAGTAGGGAAGAGACAAGCTTGCAGACCACCTTCTTGACAGCCTCCAACCTTGAACAGTACTTGCGTTGCCAGCGCTGCGCCCAAACATCATGACGACATACTCAACTGACCCCGCGCTGTACATCTTCACCTCCTTCACTGCCGGTTCCTCCCATATCGTTACGGCCACATCGCGGCTGGAAACCATCCTGCGAGCCAACAGAGTGCCCTTCAAGGCCGTCGACGTTGCTACCGATGAGAAGGCCCGCATGCTCTGGGGCCGCAGGGCAGGCAAAGACGATGGTGGCCGCTTGAGGAAGCTTCCTGGCCTGGTGCAGGAGGGCTTCGTCCTCGGGGTAAGCTTTCACAGACGCGCTACCATGGAAAACGTGAAGATTTTCTCCAGCTGAAATATGTACTCACTCTCGCGGCCTCAAATCCCCTGCAGGACCTTGTTGAAATCGAAGACTGGAACGAGTACGGCGAGCTGAAACAGCATGTCAAAATTTACTACGACGAACACACCATTCCCAACATACACAACAAGCCCCCCGAGCCGAAAAAGCCTCAAAAACCAGCGGCCAAGCCAGCCACTGCCACCAACACCCCCGTAGTAGCTTCCAAGACGACGGCACCAGCCGCGCCTCCTGCACCGCCGCTCCCCGAGTCAAAATCATTGCCCGGCTCAACAATCCCCATGACCGGCGACACGCCACCCGCGGCCGGAAAACAGACGACCCTGCCCATGCGATCTGTTGCCGATGAAGCTGCACAAAAGGCCAAGGAACTCCGTCTCAAGTCGCTGCGCGAGAAAGTCCATGGCAAGAAGCCCGACGGCGACGGCGAATCCTCCATGAGCAAGACGACTGCAGACGAGGACGCCTCCAACGCAGAAGAAAAGGCAGCTGCTGATGAAGGCCGAAAGCCGGCTGGACTGCAGTCACCCACGAGCGGTGCTTGGGAAAACAAGTCCGGCAAGGATTCCATTCCCGAGACCCTACAGAGCCCTACGAGTGGGAAATGGAGACCCGGGTCCATCTGTGGAGCGGCCGCCGCGGCTGTGAGCAAGGAGGGTGGCGAAAAGGCCGTGCTGGAGCAGAAGATGCAGGAGGAGCCGAAATCGGAGAAGATGGCGGGCGAGAAGACTGAGGTGCCGAACAAGGAGGAGGAAGAGGAGGAGGAGGAGGAGGAGGACGATGAATCAGAGGACGAATCAGCAGAGGATGAATCAGAAGATGACGGCAACGAAGAGACCAAGGACAAGAATGCAAAGACAGCGGGCAGCAAGGGCAAGGACGGAACAAAAGAGAAGACCAATGATGCACAGTCAAAATAAAGCCTTCATATAGTCTATAGATTGAGCAGGTGCAGCCTTAATGACAGATCTCAAGTCGGACAAATTCAACGTTGTTTGTTTCGCAATGCCATGACCACCTCCTACAGAATAGTGATGTAATGCGATGTAATGTGATGTGATATGATACACGTCCTGTCACTCTAATACAATCCCTCATCGTCACTCGCCGTGCCATCCTGGAACCCCACGACGGCCTTGCCCTTGCCCTTCGAGCGACCATTTGCTATGCTGCCCGCCTCCTCCCGGTCAGAGTCCTCGTCGTCTCCATCGGTTTCGGCACTATTCGCTTTGCCCTTGCCCTTGCCCTTGCCCTTGTTCATGGCCATCTTGCCATGAGCTTTGCCACCGCCCTTTGCCCTGCTGCTGGATGCAAAGGACGGTCTATGCTCCGGAGCAGGAACACCGGCCTTGGGCTGTTCATCCCGACTACCCTCGAACGTGGCGCGGACCTTTTCGTAATGCGCCAACTCGCCCGCGCTCATACTGGGAATGAGCTCCTCGTGAGCGGCCATGAAATCGTCCTCGGTGACCATGACGGAGATGTCTTCCTTGGTGGCCAAGTGGTCGAAGAAATAGGCCGTTGAAATGGCTGGCTTGTCGGCGCGCTGGCGGTTGATGGCGCGAACCTTGGCGTCCACAGCCGAGGATTGCCGTGTAACGGCTTTGAGCATGGCGTCGCTGCAGAGGGCGTAGAAGTCGGCGCCCGTGTAGGTAAAGGGAAGACGCTGGGCTACACTGCGGAGAGATACCGATGGGTGGAGGGTAAATCTTGGGGGGGGGGGGGTTCGACGGAATTAGATTAGTTACTTGCATGCAACAAGATGATGGGGGAAAATTCTTCAATACTTGCTTTCGAGTCAAGGCTTCCAGGATGGTCTGCTGTTTCTCATGGGTATCCGACACTCCCAAGTACAGCATCTTGTCGAACCGACCCGGTCGCAGTAGAGCGGGATCCAGGAGATCAGGCCGATTGGTAGCTCCGACCACAAACACACCTCCCGCGTCATCTCCGCCCGACATGCCGTCGAGCTCGGCGAGGAGCTGAGATACGATACGGTCCATTACACCGCCGCTGTCCCCTTGATTGCCTCGCTTGGGAGCGACCGAGTCGAGTTCATCGAAGAACACAACGCAGGGGCGAGCATCCCGTGCACGTTGGAAGACTCGTCGAACATTTGCTTCTGATTCTCCAATGTACATGTTGAGGAGCTCGGGTCCCTTGACACTGAAGAAGTTCAGGCTGTACTCTGTAGCAATCGCCTTTGCCAACAGTGTTTTACCAGTACCGGGCGGGCCGTAGAACAAGATGCCGGATCGTTTCTTCATACCCTTGGCAAATAACTCGGGGCGCTCAAGTGGCAGTTGAATTGTCTCGGTGACTGCGTCCTTGACGTTGCTCAAGCCGCCCACGTCATCCCAAGTGACATTGGGAATCTTGGGCGCACCGATGGAGTCCGAGAAGTTTTTGCGAGCGGCCTCGACGGCAACCTCGAAGTCCGCGGCCGTGAGAGAACGGGCAAGAGGTCCACCAGCAACTTGAACATCGCGCACTGTTACAACATTGCAGTCGTGGCTATTCTTCGCCGAAAGAGTCTCCAGTCGAGCGTACTGAGCCAACGAAGCCCGCTCCACTACGTCGACTAGATCGCCTGCGACCAAGGCCGCAGTCTTCAAGGCAATCGAGTTCAAGTCAAGAGATGGCTCTAGCGTGAGGCCGCGATCATCGACCACATTTCTCAGGATAGCCTCACGCTCGGACTCATCCGGCGCTCCCATCTCTAGCTCGTGGGTAAACAAAGCTCGAACACCATCTGGAATCTGGTCCACCTCGTTTGTGGTGGCGATGAGCACTCTGGTGCCCTCCAGGATCTCTTTCATCGTAGATTCGATTCGGTCTGCGGCGAGAGCTTCTACATGTTGAATCAACAGGGCACAGCAATCTGGGCCGCAGCTAATCGCTCTTTCGGCACGGGTTCTGAGAAAACCTTCGGTTTTGACGTCGCTGCCGCTTCCTCCACTTTCACTCAGAATGTCGTAGGAATCAATCGTATAGGCGTGCAGGCCAATGTCGGCACAAGCAGCCGAAGCTAGAGTGGTCTTGCCAACATTGCGGTGTGTGGATTTTAGTAAAATGGCGATGGACGGCATTTCAAGGTGCATTGCTCTGGAACTTGTGGCCGCGGTGAGTAGTTGTCGCAGTTCTCGCCGCAAAGGCGACACAAATCTCTCTCGAGCCAAGGAACTCGAGTCCGATGACGATTGTTTTGGTGCCTTCTTGAGTCCGAGATAGTACGGCCAACTGCTCTGAACGAGACCCGGAATCCGGCTTGTCTCAAACCCGGAGCCATGCATCCCGACTGTTGAACTGTCGATGCACGCAACAGAGCCCCAGAATGCCTCGGCGGTCCCGTCCTCGTCCTCGTCAGCCCTTTGGATTTGAATATGTCCAACTTTGAACCAAGCCACACTGTCAATTCGAGATGAGGGCAGTCCTGGGCGGCTCTCGTCTGCAGTAAGAGCCATCACATCGTCGACCTCGGAGCCACCGGCTCCGGTCGCTTCCTGTAGTGCTCTGCCTAGTTGTGCATCGACAGGCACAGCGATTAAGTCGCCGGGTCGAACTAGGCGGACCTTGCGGGCGAAATATCGTTTCAACCCACCCAATACGGCAGTTTGATATGCTCTTTCGGCCGAGATGGGTGTGCGGATATGATGGATAGCAATGTCCTTCGCGTAAGGGGGGTGAGAGACACTGGTGAAACGAGGAAGGGTGCCTTTCCCTTGATAAGACGACTTCTTCAGCGCTGCTATCCGCAAATGAGTGGCACCGTCGAGATTGGCAAGCAGTATAGGAGATGCATATGCGGCTGGACTTGTCGGTCTTTGCAACTGCGATTCAAAGAAGGACATCTTTCCATCACCGGCCCGAGAGCTGGGTATACGAGTGACAGGTCGCTGAGAGTAACCCTCTGGTAGGCCATAGACTCGCACCGGTCGCCAGTTTGAGGCCTCGGGGTCTGTGGCTCCAAAACTACCCAGTCCAAAAGCACCAAAGCCATTCAAAGGTGGCTCTTCGGCAACTTCAATTCGAGCCCAATCTCCGGAGAAACATCCAATCTTTGGCAAAGAGCTCATATCAACATATATCCTCGCTTCCTCATCCTCCTCTTGTGACGGCTTCGGGTGAAGCAGATCCGAGGGAATTGGCTTTACGAGACCATGAGCCTTGAAAAGACGACCTCTTGGTCTATCAGGTCTAGCTGTAGCCGAAGTAAAGTTCGAAAACACGGAGCCGGGTGTTGCAGCCCCGTTCGTCTTTCGGCCGCGCAAGGTGCCCATGGTCATTGGTGTTCCAGGTTGCATTGTTCCGACACCACTGATGCTCGTGGTAGGCAGGGTCGGCGCTTCTAGAGATATCATTCCATCTATTGAATCATCCGAAAGCTCCTCTTCCTGCTCAGTGGCGGACACGTCTGTTTCTGTCTCGGTGACGGTGTCGTCAGCTCGGGCGTCGGTCCGATAGCGCTCCTCGGCGGCCGAAAAAAATTGATCGGTGTTGCCGTCGTCGTCCTCACCGACCCTGTTCAGTCGGTGGCTCGTGGATATCGAAGTAGGCCGTCTACTACGCCTCTTATGCCGTCCGCGCATCAACACGATTTTTGTAGTGTCGTCCAAAATACCCTGCGCGACGGGCTCACATAGCATGATCTTGCCCGGGTTTGGCGGGACATGAGTTACCGGGTGTGGTGCTAATGGCAAGGCGAACAGATCCCCGGTATGCGCAACTTTGAGACCGCTGAGAGATGTTCGAATAGCAGAAGTTAGCCGCTCGTCTGCAGTCAGGTTTGCTACATTCTTCCCCCGAGAATTTGGCGGATGTTCTTTGAAGAACGTTCCCTCTCCATTTTCCAGACGCTTCGTCGACTCGCTCTCCAAGCTCACGAAAACGGTCTCAAGAGGTAAAGGCGCAACATCTAGGACCAATATTTCTATTCCACTTCGGCTATGACTGGAGAGCTTGGAGGGTGCCATCTCCTGTAGTGATACAGCGAAGCTTTGGAGGGCTGACGACGAGGGGGAGAACTGTATGGTAGAATGCCCCAAGGAAGATGACGGTTTGACAGGAACTATTGACCAAGTCGTCTCGGACGGTGCAGCATTCGGTGCCCACGGAGCAAGTGCTACATGATAAATTTCGTCCGGGTGGTCCTCGTTGGCTTCTTCCAGTTATCCATGATTGTTAACAACATGTCCATTCATTTTTTTTTTTTTTTGAGATGATTCTGGATGAGCGAGTCTGCTTGCAACTTGCAACGGGGCGCACATACTTCCCTGGAGGTGAGGCAGCAGGTCAGCGATAACATCCTCGGATGCAATGCCGACGTCGCCTTGAATGTAATCGTCTAGAATGAGTCTGGCCGAGATCGCCGGCTTGTCTTGTCGTCGCCGACGAATGGATCTACCACGCGGCGGGAATGCTGCGACGCCTGCAGCCGCCATGTCTTCAGTCTCGCGGGGTCAAGCTGAGGGAGGATACGGAGAGCACATGCGCGATGGGCGGTTGAATACAAGAGCAAAAATGACAAACAGTCTGAGCACGCCGTTGCTACACGAACATTGTGCGCGTTGAGGTTGATTCAGGCACGGAAACCAAGCCTTGAAGCTTTGGGGAAGTCGTCGTGAAGCTTGGAGCAGCTCTTCAAGTGCTGTGGGTACGTGGGTGTGTGTGTGGACCAGTGGTTGACGGAAGCTCTGTTGAGTGGGGAAATGGATTAGGTAATATGGAGTACTACTTTAGTGGAGAATTGCTAGCTAGGCTACTTAACAATAAAATATCCATTATTACCCCTATCTATTAGGTTATTATTTATAGTAATAAGACTAGGACTTTAATAGTGCTTTAATAATCTTAGAATTTTACTTAAAGGATTATTATTAACTAAAATAAGAGACTATAAATTAAATAGCGATTAAATAGGCGAATAAATAATTATAATTATAATAGAGAATCAGAGAATCTCTATGGAGATATATACTAAAGTATAGCTATAGTTAGATATAGATAAGATTAGAATTAAATTAAATATAAGTCTATAGAGCTATAGTTACTAATAATAGATAAGAGATAACCCTAATTATAAATAGGACTAGATTAGATTAATAAGGTAAAGGTTACTAAGGACTATAGGACTTAGAGAATAGAATAAAGAACTATAGAACTTTATTATACTTACTAGAGTAATAGGATAGAAAATACTCTAATACTATAGGGATAGAATAAGAATAGAATTAAAAATAGATCCTAACCTAGGAATTAAATAAAGAAATAATAAATAATACTAACCACTACTAATAATAGAAAGACTAGACTAGTAGTGCTAGTAGAGATAAAACCTTTAGTTAGGGTTAGATATAATAAGATAATATAATACTTTAAAGCTTTTTAAAGAACTATAGAAATCCTATATAAGGTAGGAAGCTATACCCTAGGAATTAGTATTTCTAACTAGTAAAATCTTTAGTTAGGACTAGATATAGCTAGATAAGGTAATACTTTAGAGCTCTCTAGTAAACTATAAAACCCCTAAATAAACTAGGAAATTACTTTCTAAAACTTAGTATTTTTAGACTTAGTAAAAGAGAGAAATTACCTAGGAGATAAGCTATAACTAAATACTATAGGATACTAAGATTAACCTTAAGTAATTTTAGAGCTATAGAATTAATACTAAGTCCTAGAAATATAGTATAAAACCCTATATTTACCCCTCCTGGGTACGAGGTAAAACTGCTTATATTGTTACAGCCCGATATTTTTCGCCATCTTATTAAACTTCTTAGCTTCCTTGCTAAGCTTATTATTTAACTTCTTCTTGCTCTTTATTACATGCTCCCTATACTTTACTAACTACCTGATTTCCTTTTTATCAGGATTTTTCTTGCTTTTTAATAAATCCTCTAGATTCTTTAGCCTAGTAGTAAAGGTCATTAGCTTTGGATTACCCTTTGCCATTCTATAGTCTATTAGCTAGGGACGTTAATTAACTAATAATACAAGACCTACTTTGTGGTTTAGGGTTATGTGGACTGTATTAAATTAGGTTAGAAATAAGTAAGAATAAGTTATATATAGTGTGAGGGTTTAAGTTTGCCTTAGAGCTTAGGCACACAAGTAAGTGGTAAGGTGTGAGAAGATAGAAGAGATAAAGAGAGGGAATAAACATGATTATAGAGAAAGGGGAAATTACATTAATTTATACTATAAGCAAAACTTAAACGAATTTAAGTTTAACTATAGTTATAATAACTCTTATGCTAATATAGCTATAAAGTTTATTATTAACAAACTTTGCACTAACCTCGCAGCCCCCTGTATTTATGCCCTTAAAGCTTGTTCCTATATTAGGCTGCTTTTTTTATTACTATAGTACTATTAATAGGTTATTAATTATTACACTGGCTAGGTGTTGCTAGTAATTCTTATGTTATGTGTGAATTTTAGATGCATTGGCCACTGCCGATAAAAAAAAAATTATAAAAATCAAACCCTATATTTACTAGCTATACTTATATAATATAGTAAACACTAAGAACTTTATAATCTTTATATAAGTAAAGTACTATTTTAATAACTTAATTACTATATTATATAGGGAAGAATATTAAGAGACTATAATAAATTAATTAGGATTTAGAATTTATTTATTAATAATAACTATTAGCACACTAGATTAGACTAGTATTATTAATATAGAGTATTATAAAAGAATACTATATATTATAGTAAATATAGGCTTTAGAGAGAAGGCGCTAAATACTACTAGATATAGGGATTAAACCTTATGCTTTAAGGCTAGCTCTAAGGTACCTCTTAGAGTTAAAAACTTTAGCTTACTATAGTAATTATATTACTATATTCTAAGGAAGGGTATATAGACTACCTACCTTACTCTAGACCTACTATTCCCTACTTTTAACTTTACTTTATTACTTATCTTAGCTTTTAATTAGTTAGTATATTAGTACTATAAGAATTTCTTTATTTATACTATATTATACACTAGGTAATTAGCCTATAGGAAAGAAATAGGAAGGTTTAAAGATATAGTTATTATAAGAATCGTAAGCGTATAATATTAGGTAATTAGAATAGTAGAAGGAAATAATAGAATAGGAGAAAAGGGTTTTTACTAGCCCTAGAAGACTAGACTTTTTTTTTCTTTTTTTAAGAGACTTTAGGTAGACTAAGAGAGAACTTTATTATAGGAAGTTTTAAGTTTAATCTCCTATTCTATTTTAACTAGAGTTTATTATAACTTATTTTTAATTTTATTAAAAAGTCTATTTTATCTTCTAATAATCACTAACTAAATATAGAATTATTTTTCTTTTCCTTT
>AMDK01000469.1:0-20092 GCA_000309355.1 Epichloe gansuensis var. inebrians E818
TAGTTTTAAAGGGCTTATAGGAGATCTTTATAAGTTAATCTTAATTACTAAAGCTAATAAATTAGTGGTTTAATTCTATTAGTAGAATAAAGAGCGTAAAGATTATAAAATAATATTCACAGACCACTACTATAACTAACTATATAATTAAAGAGGTTATAGCAAAGGCTATAGCTATTATTATTAACGCTATAATAGCGGAAAATGCTATATCTATAATAAAAGCGGCTACTAGTTAATAAATTACTTAGAAAGAGAGCGCTAATAGGTAAAAGAATATTAGTAGAAGAGTAAGAAGTATTAAATACCTCTAATAGAAGGAAAATTCTAAGTATACCTTATAGTATATAAAGCTTAAGAAGGTTAAGGAATTAAAGAAGATAATAAGTATAATAATAAGGCCTAGAAAACGGTAGAAATCTATATTAAGGCTAATAAAGAAGAGGATAATAATAATACTAATAAACTAATAGTAATAACATTAAAGTTTAATTACCTTAGTATTACATAATTCTTTACCACAGGGCCTAGCTAAGTAATAACAAGGTAATTATAACCTTATAAGATTAAGCCTTTAAGTATGCCTATTTAAAGCATAATCTATATAAGGATTAAAGCATAACCTTTATTTTAGAGGAATGTTACTCTAATAAGGTCTTTAGAGGTATCTTACTAGATATAGGAGCTTTAGGATTATTAATAGTTAGACTTAAATAATTATAAGTATTAATAAAGCTAATGCTATTACTAAAGATTAAGCTAAGCACTAAAGCAGAGATTAAATTTAGTGCTAGATTAGCTAAAACATAAGGCATAATAAACATACCCACTAAATTAGGCATAATACCCTTCTATATGGTTAAGACTATAATACCCTTCCTTTTCTTAATCACTAATATAGATAGAATAGGCATTAAGTTAGATAACTTAAGAAATCTGCTAATTTAAGGTAAGAAAACCATGCTAATTATAAGAAGATAGGGATATCCTTAGTGGATTCTAGAAGCTAAAGAAATAATTACATTCTATTTATTAGAGATAGAAATTTATTAATTATATTATTAATTTAGTTACCTATTAGTTAAATAACTTATAAGACTGCTTTAAAGAGCTAGTTATAAGGTTAAAAGAAGAGCTATTAAGAAGTTAACTAAGATTTGCCACTATTACTAATTAAACGGAAGAGCTCTAGGCAGATTTAGGTTTACTATTAAAGATAACTATAAATTTAACTACAAGATTATTATTAATATTGTTTAAATTAATAATTAACTAGTGCTTTATGTAATTAATTTAGTAACTTTATTCTAAGCTATATAATTCCTTAATCCTAATAAGTAAAAGGCTTATAATATTTAGAACGCTTTACGTAAATGTTAGATTAATACATACCTTAGTCCTCTAGATTAGATTATCTATAATACTAGAAAGAACTTTACTTTATTAGAATTTAAGCACTACATATAATTAATATTAATTAAGATTAATAAAGTACTAGTAGAAGCTTATAATAGTATTAGCAAAGTTAAACGCTATTATAGACTGTTATAAAGAGCGTATAATATTATCACAGACTTAATAGGTTAAGAGCTTACGCAAGAGTAATACCTTTAAATAGCTATTAAAGCTATAAATAATTTAGCAGGACTAAATAGCCTTATTCCTATGCTTCTTATCTTTAGAGTATACCTATGGATAACTAATAAATCTCCGCTAAGTATATCTATTATTTAATAGGCTAAGTTAATCTAAAAAGCTACTAATAAAGTCTAATAATTCCTAGTAAAACAGTAGGTTTATAATGCTCTAAATACCTGTAATAGCCTAGATACATTGCTAACGCACTAACTTCCGCTTTAATTAGATGTATACATTTAGAGAGAGAAAGATAGCTAGTATAGCCCTTATAAGCTTCTTAGAATTAACTATAAAGCCTATATTCTCTAAATACTACGTGGACTAACTAGATTCTAAATAATAGTGGTTAAGCTATACTATTATAATAATACTAATCCCTAAGAACTAGCTAAAGAGCGTGAAAAAAAGCCTAAAGAAAAGGAAGAGGAAATTATATAAGCTATTAAGGAGATTACTAAAGAAAAAGAGGCTCTATAAGCTAAGAGGAAGTAAGGGAGACTAAGAAAGAAGTTAATAGTTTAATTCTTACTTTCTAACTATAAAGAAATTTATATAGCTAATTATAAATCTAATATAAATAATCCAGCGTTATTTACTATAAATAAAGATTAAGAAGATGCCTTAATTAAGAAGCTTATAACTATAGGAACACTCTAAGAAGCATTTCTTACTATAAAAGAAGAAGCTAACTAGAATCTAGCCCTTTAGTTACATTAAGAAGGGAAGATAATAACACCTAGCAAACCCTTTAAATAGTCTAATTAAGCTAAAATTAATGCCTTATAAGCGCATAATGTTTTTAAATTCATAATATTTAATTCTATAAAGCATAATACTAAGAGACTCTTTAAATCTCGTATAGTAAGAGAAATTAAGGGTAAAGGGATAGTAGCGCCTTATAAGAAATTATAACTTATTATCTAAGGGTATAATAATAAGGGTAAAGAGCTAATCTTAACTTAATCCCTAATAATACAAAGAGTAAGCTAATAATTAATTATAGCTTTAGCGCTATTATTAAGATCTAGAGGAATTTTTCTATAGATACAAGATATTACGTAAGTATATGTTTAATTAAACACGCTACTTAGTAGACTTATTATTACTGCTCTACCTAAATAAATAGCTTATTTATTCCCTAATAGCATAATAATAGAAGTTATTAAGCTATTATACGGAATTACAGAAGTAGGAACCTATTAGTGGGCGACCTACTTCTATTATTACAAAGAGAAGCTTTAGATAATAACCTTAATGTATAACCTATGCTTGCTAATAACTAATATAAGTAATAATAACCTCTTTAGAGTGGTTAGAATGTAAATGGATAATACTCTAGGCCTTAGTAATTAAGATTTCTTCTAATAAGAAGAAAAAATGCTTAAGAAAGCGGAATTTATAGTAAAGCTAAAGCAAATTCTTTTAGCTAAGAATCCCCTTATCTTTAATAGCTATATCCTTTCTTTAAATGCTAATAATACTATAGATTTATATTAAAAAGGGTAAAGTAAGAAGATTAAGAGTATTAACCTTAAATTACTAACTATAAAGCAGGATTATATTAAATAAAGAGCTTATAGAAGCTATATTATAACCGTCTGTTAACCAGAAGCTTTATATAACCTTTTAATTATAGCATAATACTAAGACCCTATAAATAATGATATAAACCGATTAAATAAATAGCTTAAATAGCAGATCTAATAATAATAATAAGGGATCTGTTATATCCCTCTAGTCCTTAAGAAAGCGAAGTTATTTATGTTTATAGATAGATCTCTTACTAATAATAAAGATCTAAGTTCCTAGATTAGATTTATTATTATTAGTAATAAGGAAGAAAAAGAGAACGTTTTTACGATATAAGGCAATATTATTATATATAGCTTAACAAAGAGCAAACGTATAACTTATAGCGCTCTTGCTTCTAAATTATACGCAATGGTTTAAGGTGCTAATGTGACCTATGTAATTGCCACAACCCTTAATATAATCACAGATTGGTTGAGAATTAATTAGACCCTAATAATTATCTATATAGATTCTTTTTTGTTATATAAATACCTTATAAAGCTAGGTATAACAAAGGAAAAACGACTAATAATTAATATTATAGCTCTCCGATAGTTATATAAGCGTCGCGAGATCTATAAAGTCTAATGGATTAATAGCAATAATAACCCCGCTAATGCGATAATAAAGGCATTGCTAAACAAAGCTCTTAAGACCTTTATTAATTTAAACGAAGCTATAATCCAGGTTAAAGGCTAGGTAAAGAGGCCTAAGACCTAATAAGCTAGACAAAAAGTCTAGGGTCTAGGAGAACTTGTAACTAGACTAATTAGAGGCTTGGATTTAATTAGAAGGATTTACTTATATTTACTTTCGCTTAATTTAATTTTTATTACGTTTTTAAAGCTTTTAGAGCTTCTAACCTCTCTTATACCTTTTCCTTTAATCCTTTTCTAACTCTCTCTTTAAATTATAACTAACTAATAAGAGTTATGTATTTCCTTTCTTACCTTACTTTATAGAATTTTTATTACCCCTTTTTTATCTTTACTTTTATATTCACTCTCTCTTTACTTTTTCTTACTTTCCTTTAAAAAAGAAAACTACTAATATTAGAATAGTTAAATCTAGCCGCGCATAGAAAGTAAAGCATAACGCGAGTGCTGCGTTGTGATTGGGTGCATCGCGCGAGTGGGTCAATCACGTGACCCACGATGCCCTTAATACCTTCGGCCACGTAGCTCGTTAGCTAGATAATAATCATCAACTATTATCATCACTTTGACCCTGATTGCACTAGTGCTCAGACCCTTGCCTCTGTAAGACCTCCCAACAGGTATAGATAAACTTATATTACTAGAAGTTATAGAGATTAAAGACCTTATTCTTATTAGGGAGATAAATCTATAGAATATTAACTCTAGGGAGAAGAGAAAAGAGTTAGTTTAAACTTAGAAAATTAATAATTAGAAAGACTTAACTAAGTAACTAAGAAGTTTTAATATAGGAAACTTAGTATAGGAGAAGATAAATAAAGAAAATAAACTTAAGGGTAAGTTCTATAAGACCTAAGAAAAACTTTTAAAGGTAGTAAAGAAGTTATCTTTAGTTATATATAAGGTTAAACTAATTAGAGAGGGAATAGGAAGGAAAATTTATATTAATAACCTAAAGGGTTATATCCTATAATATAAGAGACTATAATTACTAAGACTAAATACCTAGGATATAATAGATTAGAACCCTTTAACTTAGGAGTATAAGAATATAGAGATTAAAGAATAATAATAATAATAATAGTGTTAAGGTTAATATTACTATTAAAAAATAGCTAGTCTATTAGGGTAGAGAATGGCTTATATAATAATAAGTATTAGTTAGGTGGAGATGGAGGGAGCATGAGACTTGGGAATACAACCATTATTAATCACCCTAACTAATTAGTACCATTTCAATCCTCACTTCACGAGGGACCAGACGTTTCAAGCAGGCCTTCAGATGTGTCAGTCTCGTCGGAAGTGTGGAGGCTTCTTCATGCAGAGGCTATTCGGAACCTTGTCTGATGCCTTCCAATGCAGGAACTCGTCTCGCGAGACAATGAGGCAGCGGTATGTATGCTACCCTGAGGTGGTGATAAGAACGTGACGAATTGGGCTGATATCATTTCAGGCGAGAGGTTTTCATTCTTCTTCTTCCTTGCCTGACTTTGCTTATTTCCATTCGTCCTGCCTGGGTTTGTACGGAGTAGAAGACGTCACATCGTGTCGCATCGTACCTACAGTTTGACACTAGCCTATAATAGTCCGAGCTCAGAGATCTTGCTTGTGTTGGATCAGGATGACTCCACTTATATGGCGCAACAGATGCAGACCTGGATGGGCGGCTTCAATACATACAGTGACGGCATCATGTACTGGATCCTTCCTTGGCCAGAAGCACGTCGTGCACGTCTTAACGTAGTAGTAGTATAATATGGGGAGTGCATCTCGCTGTGCCAACCGAAAATGACTTTTGTCTTGTGAGGGGGTAGTCTTCACCAATGACAACCATGGATCCCTCCAACTTCCTGCCCGACTTCGGCGCCAGCATTTTCATGTCCGAAACCAGAATAGCATCGAATGACGGCCTGACAGGCTCGGGTCGCCATAAACACCTGCTACGCAATTCGTACAGCCAAAGCCGCGCCTTTAGTGAACAACACAACAACCTTGTGCTCAGTGAACAGAAGAACAAAATTATACTTGGCAGTTCATTCACTACTTCACCGCGCACATGATGTCCATCATCTGCGTTCAAACACCGCCGTTGCTAAAGAAGTCACCAGCTGAAGCGTGCCTCCGAATGCAATGCAGATCTCTGGCGGCCCCGCTTATTCACCTCTCATCATCAATCAGCCTTGCAACCTCCACCAAAAAAAAAAAAAAATATCCGTCCCTACAAGCACAGTGTCAGTGACAGCCTCGTCTTCCTAACACAAGTTCGCGCCCCGTTCTCGACGAACAGCCGAGGGAAATGCCGCCCTCCACAGAGACAGCCCCCGCGTCGTCCTTCAAGAAGCGCAAAGAGCCATCAGAAGAGCCGTCGGACGCACAGGAGCCGCCCAAGCGATCGAAACCACAACCGTCCTCCAAACCAGCCCTCATCGGCCCTCACGAAGACATCATCTCTCAGCTTCAACCGAAACATAATATCCTAGCCGCATCGGTCATATCTTCCACGCAGATTCGCAAACGCGTTACACAAATCACGTCGCATTTGGGCGCCGAGACGGGCCTACCAGCTGTGGTGCTGCTTCACGCCCGAACAGCGGAAGTGTGCAAGATGATTACCATTGCGGAGCAATGTAAGCGGCTGATGAAGGAGCAAGGGAAGCGCTGGTTCCAGTACAACCAGATGTTCGAGACGCCCACGCGGGACCGGGACGTGGTTGAGGAGACGGTTCTGGACGGGCAGCAAGGGGAGTCTTCGGACGACGAATTCGAGGTCATGGCCAGTCGATTCGAGAAGGCTGTGATGCCGGAGCCGCAGAAGAGGGTGGTGAAGTCGATGAGGGTGTTTTTGAGTATAGAGATCATTAGAGATTTGGGGGGCAAGAATGGGATTACAATGCAGTCAAGTGAGAACGTGGCATGATTGGCTCTTCCTCTAGTCCTCTGGGAGATGATCGAACACCATGGCACATGCTTGGCCAAGAGGCGAAATCTGCATGCACGTAGGGCGTTTACTCGGCGTTAGATGGTTGTTTTTCAATAGGTCAAGATAGCGCAAGATACCCCATTAGATTGAGCAGTTGATCGCTGGAACAAAATTGGCATTTCACCCTACATGATACCCAAAAAATATGGCAAACTAGTTTAAAAAAAAAAAAGGAACAACGCCAAATCAAGGAAACAGCCTCCCTTCCCTAATAACAAAATATGCCGCCCCTCCCCGCTCTCCTCCTCGCTGCCCTCTCATGCCACAGTCTCGCACTTCTCATCCAGGCTTCCACACAGAGCATTGTAGACCAACGACTTCGCACTACCTACCCCTCATACATCTCGCCCTCATGGACTACCGGTTCTCGATCTCTCAGTTGTGCTTCTGCTTGTTGGAGTGGTCGGTTATGCGCAAAACAAAGTTGACCACAACGGCCAACAAGAGGATGATGGCCAAGAAAGTAGGACCAAAACGGTCGTCGAATCCGGCCTGACCCCTCATCCGTATTGACTTGGCTCTCCAGTGGTACGTCACCAGCGCATACAGCATGGTCAACATGGCGACGCCGGTGAAGAGGAACGCCGAGATGAAGGCTACGCGGTCACCAAAGTTGAGCATTCCGATGGCGAGAGCTCCCAAAATGACGGTGAAGTTGAGCCATGACAAAAAGGTACGTTCGTTGGCGAAGAAGACCTTGGGTTCGACTCGGGTCGGCAGAGCGATACGCTTGCCTGTAAACAGCGACATTAGCAGGATTTTTTTTTTTTCAGTCGCATGCTACGACTAGCAATCCTCTTTTCTTTTTTCTTTTTTTTTTTTTCAGAGGCAACGAACCTTGGGTTGTCTGGAGGAGAGCCTGCGAAGACATGGCGAGATGGTTGGTAGTGGTTCGGCTCGTGGTGTTTTGCTTGGACTACGTCGATCCCCAAGAGTGGCAGAACGCAACGAGGTCAATTCGCTGGCAAGTCCACGAATATTAATTCGAAACTAGCCTTCTGAGTTCTGGCAAGCTCCTCAATAGAGAGCGGATTACGGAGGGAAGAAGAGAGAGAGAGAGAGAGAAAATACTATCCTCGCAAGCGGCGGTTCAATGGTTCGGTTCTGTTGAGAGGTAGGCTCCTGGTTCGCACCCCACTGACGATGTCGAGTTAGGAGTTTCGACGTGCACGTGGGGTTGTTGGCTGATTGGTTGGCAGTCACGTGCGGTTGCTCCGCGGGCTGGCAAAGGGGCCGAAAAGGGAAATCAGCCGAGGAGCAAGAGAATCGTATCGTGCCGAGATTGTAATGCAAATACAATAAATGCGTTTAGATCAAATTCAAGCCTCAATTAGCTCTTGTAGTGTTAGGTCTATAGAATTTGGGCACACATTTGTAGCTTTCCTCGGTACTTTACTTTGCGCGGAGTCTTTGCATCGTAGTAACACGGCGCTGCCACGCACGACGGCGCCCACAGCACACAAAGGCCCGGGGCCCCTCTAGCCTGGGTGCTTGTTTACCTTGGATTACCGTCCCGCTCCACCTGACATAACATAACATCCTGCCGTCCCCTTCTTGGAATCAACATCAATCATCACGACGCAGTTCAAGATGTCTACCCCGGTATGCTGGTCAAATTCAAGCAAACAAACAAACAAGGCGCAGCTACATCTGCCAGGATCGTGGACCGTGCTAACCATTCGTGCAGCCTATTCCCTTTACTCGCCTCAAGCAGATCGCCACCGATGTACGAAACTCCCCCAACGCTTGTCTTCCCGCGTTTTACCCAGCGGCCGTCCCCTGATCCCCAACGATGCGTTTTGAGGTGAAGGAATTTCTGACAGTCATTTATTACAGGTCTGCACAAGTGCCATCGGAAGTGCCGAATTCTACGACCATGCCAAAACCGAGCAATGGAACTCGACCATTATTGTACGCCTCCATTCATCCCTCCCATCCATCACACATCCCGAGCTTACCGTCATCTGACGCATCTACATACAGAGCTCCATGCTAAAGGCCGTCATATCCGAAGCCACCCCCCAAGGCGCCTCTGCCCCCTCCTACAAATTCGCCTGCAACAGCACCATTGTCCAGCACCTGGTGCCCACGTCGTCCCTCAACAAGGCCCGCGGCGGTACCGAGACGAAAGACGAGCAGCCTCACATTTCCACGAGCTCCGAGGCGACTGCCACGGACGGCAAGCCCCATGTTGGCAGACGCGGCATGCACAGCGCCACCGGGGCCTTTTGGGACGAGAAGAAGGACGGAATGTGGACGTTCAAGTATGATGGCGGTGAGGGCAAGGGCATGGATGTCGTCATTATGCTCATATGGATTGGCATCTGATCGGGTGTGTTGCATCGCGAAGGCGACGCCTGAATATTTACTTGGCATATACCAGAAGTGAAGCGTGGTTGATGCTCACGAGGATAGGGGTTCGATTCTGGATAGTTGGGCGCGGCGGGGAGAGAGATGGTGAGCTGCACCCTAAGGCGTTTCAGGAGCAAAGATATGTAACCATTGTAAGACTTGTCTCTCCATTCTGCTATCTTAATTTTTTTCTTCTGAGGAAACGACACAATTTGTGGGATTGTTTTTTCTCTTCTTTTTGGAACCTACCAAGTCTCGAAGAGGTGGTGGAAAACGTAATAATGCTTCGTCCGGCGCACACCGCCAATCTTGTTCGGACACTATCAATCATTCTGAAGTCTTGGCTGTGACAAGGAGATAGTAGCTATGCTTAGCCATTGGGTTGGTTATATAGGCTAGAGCATATATGTAGGCTCGTCAGAACTTGGGCTTTGGGTCGGTGGGCTGTTGGATCCTCTATTTGATTAGTTGAGGCTGTGAACAGGGTAGGGCCGCGCTGGATTTCCAATGAATCTCGGATATCTCGGATATTATGTATGTTCTTCAGTATTCACACATGGAAACTCTGCTTATTATGTATGCATGTCGCAGAGTCAACACCACGTGCATTCCAAACCCTTTTTTTTCTTTTTTTGGGGGGGGGGGGAGGTAGTCGGCGACTTGTTGTAGTGATGAACCATCGCCGTCTCCTGCTAGAAACTAGAAACCTGCCAAAATTCCCCAAATTAAGCCATATTGCAAGCGATTTAGCTGATGTGGTCAATTGCAAGACATTGTTATTATTTTTTTTTATTGGGTGTGCTGGGATTCCTGCACAGCATACAATCAATGCACGGCTGCAGGAGGTGAGCGCCCGCGGGAGCAACGTGAACAAAGCACAAAGAAAGCTTCGAATAACAGTTTCGGCAAGTGGAAGCGGAAAGGGAACTCTCAGTCATCAATGCCGTCATCGCTGCCCAGCCGCTGTCACCGCTCAGCTGTGATGGGTTTTGTGCAGATCCGGGTCTTGGCGCGCATTTTGCGTTTTTTTTTTTCATCCTTTGCCGTGTCAACGTCGGTGCAGCTCAAACACTGGCGCCACCCACGCCACCACGCCACGCCACCACCAACACCGACCTTGGCACGCCATCGGACGTTGGTTTTTGCGCATCAGCCAAACGTGAACGGCTCCAGCACAATGAACGAGAGCTTCTTCTGCGCTTCTCGCGAAGTCCGAGGCTTTGGTTGTTCCCGTGCCTGTCCAACTTGCAGCCACGCACGCAATAATTCAGTGACCTCACTGCCTCACTGCCTCACTGCCTCACCACCGGACACAGCGACTTTGATTCTGAGCAAATAATATATTGTACCTGCCATCTGGTATCAGCACCGGGGACAGGACTCCATAGTGAGGTGGGATCGCAGCGTGCATTTGTTCATCAGATACGGACGGACACGACACGGCCGAACGAACAGCCGCCCTTTTTTGTTCGAGTCATTCCCAGACAATTCTACGAGTCCGTTTACTCCCCCCGTATTATGTACGTGGCTCTCCATTGTTTCCGGGCTGGCCAATCAGACGCATAAGCGCATGCGTGGGAAACAACCCAGAAAAGAAATGGATGGACCCTTCGTCTTCTTCTACTTACTTCTTCTTCACCTTCCATTGCTGACCTTGGCTCGGCTCGCCTTGACTTGCCACTGATGCTCAAGGAAAGATCCATGTCGGGTCATCCGTCTTGATGGCCGAGTCTATGCATGTATGTACATGTACGTGCGCAAGATTGCATCGATGCTCTCTGGAGAGAACCCTGGGGACGACTACATGGCCCAGGCAATACAGTACAGAACTAATAGTTGTCTTGCCTTGTCTTGCCTCGCGTCCCCTTCTTTCAATCTTTCAGACCAGCCGCGGCAGCAAGCATGAAGAATGGAATCGGGATGCCATTGGGAATCAAAATGGCACAAGGGGCTCTCGCCCGCCAAAAGTCCGCTCAGCCGGCAGGGGTAAAGATATCCATTTTTTTTTAAAAAAAAAAACCCACGATGTGGGTTCCGCGGCTCCATAACGCCAGAGCCGAACCACACTTGGCCGAGCCCCGACCTACCGCCTCTTCGTTTGGGATCCTGCCCCCGGACCGACCGGACCTGAGCAATGGATGGAATAAATAAATTAAATGCTCGTCGTCCCCAGGTCAGGGTTCGTACGGACTTGCATTGGGGTTACTAATCCCAAGCCATATCTCCTCCATGTGGTGTTGATTCGTGTGTCATCCGCAGCGACAACACCAACGTACTAATAGTAAGCTTTCAAACGTTTCAACGGTGCTCTAGCCTTCACCTCCAGAAGCACGGACGTTCTGCCTCACCTTTGTCTCCAAGGGGAAACGGCTCACGCGTCGTAGTTTGGCCCCCTACTTTTGTGACGGACCGAGGAACTTGCGTTCATCTTGCGACGTGCCATTGTCCTCTCACCTCATCTCATAAAGAATCTTGGGCGGTTTCCTCAGCTCAACACCGCTGGGACCACTGACAATTGCGGGAAACACAAAAGAAAATCGACCTTGTTTCTCTCCAGATACGAAAATCCAGATACGAAAATCCAGATACGAAACTTGAATCCAATTCACTGCGCGCCATGGTCCAAGTGCTCGTCAACCCGGCTCTGTGCTCCTCGGGCAACAGCTCGTCCGGCCATGAGCAAAGCGATGGATACCACTCGCAGGAGGCGGGTGCCATGTCCCGGGACGAACACGCCCAGCGCATCAAGGAGCTCGACATGAAGCGCAGCATGATGCAAGCACCACGAAGAGGATGGTCACTGTCCGACTACTACCAGGGCCAGAATCATGGCAATCATGGCCATCATGGCCATCACGGCCAAAGCGATCACTACCACCCCTATTGCATGTCCCAGATTGACCGACAAGCATCCATTCCCGAGAATGCCGTCCTCCAACCGACCATCATATCGCGGCCCGACTCACCCGCCTCATCCGTCATGTCGAACGCCTCGTCATCCTCCACCGTAGGACCCATGGTTCAGATCCTCGGCCGACCCAAGATGCCTCCTCCTCGCCGCTCACACTCCGTCACAGACAAGGAGCCCGAGCCGAGCCACCAGCCCCGGCTCTCAGCGCGCATGAACCTCCTCGATCTTCCCTCCGAGCTGCACTACGCCCTCTTCGACTTCCTGGACCCCATTGACGGAGCCTGTCTCGGCCTCGCCCACTCCCGTCTGTACCCCATCCACCGCCGCAAGAACGGCACCGTCCCCCTCTGCAGCCGGTACTCGGGCCCCAACGACCTCGAGTGGGCTTGGCGTGGTGCCGGCTCTCTTGTCGTCCGCGGGGGGCAAAGATGCAGCAGCCTCGTCCCCCCCTCGCACAACAAGGACCTCGACAAACTGCGCGTCAAAGGCCAAGTGTACTGTCGAAAGTGCGGCATTTCTCGCTGCGAACTCCATCGCCACCTGAAGGAATGGATGGGCACCAAGCACGAGTACTGCGAGATCCGCAAGGTGTACGGACCGAGGGCTGGTGAGGCGGCCAAGCCATACTGTTTCATGAGCTCGCCCAAGAACCCGCACCGGTGCGGCCGGCATGGCGGCAGCGGGAAGAGGGAGCAACGTGCATGGCGTGCGGATTGATTCTTGATTCTCTGCAATTGACGAGCGTGGAAAGTCATGTATAGATGGGGCATGTGTACATGTTTGGAAGATGGGGGGAGTTTGGTATATATATCCTTGTTTGAGGGGTTTAGACTTGGCGCGCAAAACGAGCTTCCAACTAGGTTCGACCGGGTTTGATCCGAGGTTTGGCACTCGGGGTGGGGGGAGGGGGAAGCTTGCAGTATATAAGAACAGAGTATCAAACTCTGAGCATTTGAGAGATTCGAGGAATGTAAAGCGCATTCATTGTGAATTGAATGATGGAATACGCTTGTCATCGTCTTATTCAAGATGGGCCCGCCCCAACGTCCATCAAAGACTGCTCTCGTGTACAACGGCTCCCTCACTGCCTATGATATTGAAAGTTTCACACACACACAAGTCTATTCAGAACAGTAAGAGTCCCTGTCAATCTAAACCCTGCATGAGATTAATACAGCCCAACCAAGCACCAACAACAAAAACAATGAAACCACATCCCCTTATAAAAAAAAAAACTCAAATCTATTTTCCAAACGCCACTCATGCAGTACACAAGACACCATTATTTCGGCAAGACAGGCTCCTTCCAATCAACGGCACAATCCCCCATGGTACCAATCCAGTCCGCGATCCCCCTCACAAACCACCCGCTCGTGACCACCTCTCCATCGCCCTCTTCATCGTCCCCCCTCGGCGGCGAGGGTATTCCGAGCGCGAAATGCGGCGACGTTCAGCACACGCCATTCTCGTACTTCCACTGGAAGCACCGGCGGTTGAGACGGAACAGCGCATCGTGCTTGGCTCTCGCGTCGTACTTTTCGCGGACGAGCCGCGCGCGCTCCGTCTGCGTGGCGAGGGCCATGAACTCGGCGTCCGAGATGTCCAGGCCCTCTGCCTCGCATACCTTTGCGCAGGCGGCCGCGGAGCGGTGCGCGTGCTTCTCGACAATGGTCTTTTGGGACTCTTCCTTCTGCTTGGCCTTCATGCCGGGCGAGGCGCGGGCCTGCCCCCCCGGGCCGATGTAGCATGTGCTGTCGGCGAGGTTGTCCCATTCCCGGCGGAAGGATACCATGTGCGGCTTGAAAAAGTGGTCGTACAGGTGCCTGTGCTGGATCGTGCCCTGTCCCCATGTCCCGTCGTCAGTTGAGTTTTGCAACAAGGAACTGGAAAGAAACAATGGAAACAAACTTACGGATTCGTTCCTCGTCTTCTCGTATTCCCACGTGTCACTCATGTCTCCTGGCGTCAAGGTCGCCATGGTAAGCACGGGCTGACACCAATGCGTCTGGCCAAAGGGGACGGTGCTGGGCTTCTCCCCGTTGAACATGGGATGCGCCTGCTTGACCCCTTGGCCGACGTGCTCCAGGGCCTTTGCGAGTGTCATGCCCCCATACGACATCTTGCGCGCCAGCTTGTCGTACGTGGCCGTCACATCGGGGTACTTGTCCAGCAGCGCCTCGATCAGAGCGCCCGAGAGAACGAAGCCACTGCTGCCGTGGGCAAAGGCGTAGCCCTCGAGCATGACGACACTGCCGACGTAGGAATCCTGGCTGCGCCTCGCCTTTTTCCGCAGCCAGTGAACCAAGCTGGGCCAGAAGACGTAGGTGTCGTCCTCGAGAAAAACGTACCACTCGCGACGAGGTCGGAGTTCCCATGCCCGCGCGACCATGTTGATGGTCATATACTTTTCCAGCCCGGCAGCCATGCGGGAATCATCCCTGCATTGCTCTCTCGGACCAACGCAGTCCCTTTGCTCGTCGTAAAAGGAGAATTCGTTATTCACCAACTTGACGAGCTCGTTTACGCGGTCGAGCACATCGTGGACACGGTGACCAGCGACATGTTGTTCCTGTTGAGATTCGGTCAGAGAGAGAGCGAGGGCGAGTAAAGAGAAGAAAGGGAAGAAGAAGAAAAAAAAAAAGTCAGAAATGCCTACCATGTCCGAGAACAGCAACACATCAGGCACGCATTGCAAATGCGTCAAGAGATGCAGAGGCAGCCTCGCAAACGCATTGGCCGCCCGAGTCTTCAACGACACGACAATATTGTCCGTGCTGGGGAACCCTCGGCAGGGCGAGTCGATGCTCGATTGTGCATGGGCCGGTCTGCGTGCCAAGTAGGAAAAATAGTCCGTGTCGCCAAGGTCATGTAACTGCACCATGGGACACGCGATGAAGATGACGCAGCACAGAATCAACAACGTCATTCGGCCGCGCAGTCTGGCCATGTTGGAGACCCACGGTGCAAGCTGCGTCGTCATGGAGCAAACGGCCGCCATCTTTGAGGCCCAGAAACGGGCAATAAGATAAGGTCGGTGTCAATGGGCGTCTTGTCTGGGGCCCTCCGTTGGACTTGGAATGGAAGAGAATGGATGCGGTGCGGACGAGGAGAGGACCGCGTCACGAGTCACCAGAGAGTGTGAAGGAGCCACGGATTCGATGAAGGAGAGGAGAAGGAAACTGCAGTCAAGTACGGAATCAATGGAGATCGACTGAGAGCTTGTGTGCATAATAAGATAATAAGCCAAGGCGTCCATCCCCCTTCTTCATTCGTGTCGCGCCGACGATCAAGTCCAAGAAGGGGTCTGTCTGTCTTGCAGACTCTTCAAGAGCTCGCAGACTCTTGCTCGCAGCCTCGAGCTTACGAGCCATGGTGTCCATCCGTCATCATGGACTCTGATCCGCGAACTCGGCGAACCCGAGCACGGGATGACTGTTTCAAGACTATCAAGTGTTTTACTGCCATTACATTACTCCGTACAAACCATGCAGTCAGTGCCTAATGCAGCGTGAGATGAATTCATCAACTGTGTGATTCACTCCGATTCACCCACCCTAGACACCAACCACTTTTGGTTTAGCGTCAGATCCAGAAGCCCCCCGCTCCCACAATTCAATGGTTCTGGTCTAGCGTCGGCGCCACTATTGGCTGCCGCCAGTGCTGTCGTCCCTGGTGGAATAAGACAACGCCGTCCGCGCTATGAGAATGGTAAAATAGTAAACCAAAAAGAAGAAGAAGGAAAAAAAAAAAGGCATCACATCACACCACACTAAACACAGAACTCTTCCCCTCAATCGTCGTCAACTGCCCCTGTATCGATTTCGAATCCCCATAATATCGTAGTCTGTATTCTCCTCGCGGAGCCCACTCCTCAACCTCCCACTTGATGTCAACCTCACTCGTCCCAAGAAGTTTGCTGCTTCGTCGCCAGTGGAACGTCAATCCCCAGTCCGAGTCGTCTCTGACCTGCTGCCACTTCGTCTCGCCCGGTGGCCGATACTCCACCGCCGCATACGTCTGTTCCAGGCGCAGATTGTTTCGGGGATTAGCCCCGACAAAGGTGGCCGATGCTGTTTCTCCGCGTCTGAATTGACTATTCTGTACATCAGATACAGTGTCCCCGAATGCTTTCGACAGCGGTGTGCGGTCGAACAGAACACCAATGATGAAACTGATGGACCTGCCGCTGTTGTCGGGAGGGTACGTGTTCTTCTCCCGGTGCTTTCGTGCAGGTGCGCTATCCGCTTTGAGGGCCGTCATTGATGCCACCGTGCGGTTGATGTACGCCGCCAGAGTGTGCGGTCCATACAAAGTAGATGCTCCTTCATATCGTTGAATTCTGCTTCTTGTCAGAATGTGCACCTAAATGGATACATGGATACATGGATACATGGATACATGGATACATGAATACATGGATGAATTGAAACAAAGCAAGACGGGGAGAGGGCCAATGCACAGTTTCATGACATACCCATATTCTTCCTGCGTCGAGATGTAATGTGTGTAGCTGTTACTTGGTGCGCCAAGGACAACCACTGGCTTCTCGCCATCCAGCTCGCTCGAAAAGGCGCCAAGACTCTCCTTCGCAACGGCTTCCTTCCAGCGTCGTCCCGCCATGGTAGTTGCTTCGCCAGGACTGACAATAATGAACAGCTGTCCCACTCTAAAGGTTTGGATGTCGACCACGTTCGGTGTCCATGCGTACGGCCGGCTTACCTCGCCCACGTCTAGCACAATAGACTTTGGCTGCTGGCATTCAATCTGGGCCTTGGTCGGTGGTTTCAGAAGCCATGTGGTCAGTCTCCAAATTAAATGGGCATTGGATGCATTTGTGTAGTGCTGGACAATGTCGAAAGCACCGGGCTCGTCCCACGTTCCCGCGCCGAAACCGTAGCCAAGGGCGGCCGGGCAGGTCTGAACCTCGGTTCCGTTTGGCAGAGAAAACTTGTAAAAGGCCATGTCCTGAAAGTGATGCGTCGCCTTGACACCCGTGCCGCGAACATTCGGCGTTTGCCCGTTGAGAGTGTCGTAAATCTTCATGGCGCCTCGATACTGCCGATCAGCATTGTCCAAGCAAGATGCAGCTCCGTAGTCGTTCCTCCCAAACTTGGGCCCCCTGGCACGACATCGATTGCTCTTGCCGTCTTTACAAGCGCTGGTTTTGAAATCGCATGGCAGTCCCGTTCCATCCTCGCACCAGGCGCCCAGGATATTCGGCGTCGCATCGCCCATGTTGGCTTGCGAGAAACCAGCCACAAAGTTGTCCGCGCTGAGCTCGCTGCCTTTGACTTGCTTTTCGAAAAGGTCGGCCGCCAGTCCCTTGTTGTCTCCGGTGATCAGAGTATTGTTGGCTTGCATCGACGTTCCGTGCGTCGGAAACCACGTCAGCACGCCGATGTTCTTGCTATCCGACGCTCGCTGGAACTTGAGTAATGTCATATCCTTTTCGACAGACCCATCATCTTCGGAGCTGATGTTGTACCTAGCTCGCTCGGGCTCCGGGTTGGCCAGGTAGGCGAACAAGCTGCGATTGATATTTGCATTCATAACTTTTGTTTTGCCCACACTCAAAAGGCCTGGTTCCAAGCTTTCGTGGGCTCGCCGAATGGACAGTACACACCCCTCCACGATGGCCTGGTAGCTCTGTTTGTCGAACCCTTTGCTTGGGATCTGAGGCAATAGATAGTTCAGCCATGCTCCTGGCCCTGAGTGGGAGTGGGTGGCGGTTACGGCAACATTGTCCTGGCCGTACATGGAGTACCTCGGACCTAGAGCTTGCAGTCCCCTCAGGATGCCGTATCGCACCGCGGTGTCGCCAGATTGGATATCAAGCACGAGATATACGAAGCGATCCTCAGGGTTGTGGAGATCCCCTACGATGAAGGCTCGTGAATACAGCCTTTGACGCAGGCCTCGTCCAATCTGGGCAAAGTCGGCATAGCCCATCATGTTGATTTCTACGACTGGACCAGTAATGTCGGCCTTGCCCACCCCCAACAGATACTGGTTTTCAGGCCAATCGCCGTCGGGCATTTTCTCTGCCGCCCATTTGTTTCCCGGTTTGACGACCCTGTCCGGCCCCCCATGGAGAAAATCATAGTCGGGTGACGTTGATAGAACTGGCGTGGAAGCGAGGCCCGATGCTCGATATAATGCAACACAAGATGCGCCAACGACGACGAGCCAAACCAACAGGTGCCGACCGCAAAAGCTCCTTGAGCGTCGCGCAGCAAGTGTCCCCTCTGGCCGCAGCGGCGGCGCCGTCGACTTCGACTTCGACGTCGCTATCGGGCCCCGACCGGCAGCTGCCTTGCCTGGGGTGGATTTGCTGGATTTGCTGGATGCCATCGCCAGTGATGGAGGGAGTCGCATGCAGCAAAACCTGACAACAAAGACACAGCTGTTGTGGCCAGTAAAAGAGGGTGGAAACTCTAGAATCGTCCCGACCGCGTCCCGACGCGAGTGGAAAGTCGTCGTCTACATAAGCTGCATGTGGTGGTGGTCATCGAGGCTTGCAGCCAGCTAGCTGGCTTCAGCTTCCGCACCCGGCTGGGCCAAGCGGGTGTTGCGGTGTTGGTCGCCCTTGTGCACGCACGTACTCACTCACTGGGGGGCCCAGTACCGTACTACCCAGTGACAGCTGTGACAGCTGTGACAGGCCGTCGACACACTGCTCCTTCCTATCCGGGGCTCTGGGGGGCTGGGAGCTCCGCACATGCACCGCGAGAAATGTCCTCGTCACCGGTTTTTTTTTTGTCTTTTTTTTCGACTTCACTTTCTTCTTCTTTTTTTTTTTTGCGGCACAGCAACCTGCCCCAAGTTCTCTTGCGCTTCATAAATGCACGTTTCTTAGCACCACAATATAATGGCAGTTGTCCCAGCCCCAGCCAGCTATAGCTTTAGCTAGGTACCCAACCGACGTAGTCCCTCGTCCATTGAATCAAGGTAATCAGCACGGATGCAATCCAGCTTGTACGTGCGGGGGAGAGCAAGGAAAACCTGGACCAAAGGCTTTGAGCAGGGCTTGTTGGCATTATGTGACGCTGGAGATTGTACAACGTTTTGGCCTGAGAGGCTCGGAAGTTAATACACGTTGTCGTCGCTTCAGCTGTTCCTAGGACGAACCTCGTCGCAGCGAACCATTTTGAACAGGGCTGGTGATTTCTCGTAGAGGCAGCGGTCATCACATGATATTGGCGCCGAGGCTACTGCCAATTGCAGGAACTTGGGAAGCGCGGACGCCTTAGCTGGCGCATCCCACTGCGAGTGTTGAAATTAATGGAAGGAGGGCAATCGGCGCCAGGTAGGATGGAGAGAGCTTTGCGTTACGTGATATAACCAAGCCAGTCACATGTGGAATACGGACGACGAAAAATGAGGATTGGTTCATGTTGTGTTTGGCTGGTGAGATACGCAGCCTCAATCGATATATTATTTAGTCTAAGCGTCATTGATGGGGAAACGTATTGTCTAGATTGTCTAGTCAAAACATGAATGGGGAAATGAAACGTGGTTAACAATATCCAAGCCACCAGGCATAAGTTTAAATGGCACCGGTGACGCCCTGGAGAGTGCTGCCGAGGGGGAGAGAGCCTCCGGTAGCGCCATCGAGAGGACCTGTGAGGCCCTTGGTGACTCCACCTAGGCCACCAGCGCCGCCTTGGTCTCCTGATAACAAGTTGCGGAGAGCAGCAATGTCGAGCGCGCTGAGGGGCGAGTCTTGCTGAGCAGCCTCGTCACGCTTGCCACTTTTGAGAAGACCAGTGACGGGGCGTAGGATCGAGTCGAGGGGCGAGCCTGCAGCCTCGTCACGTTTGGAGGAGCCCAAGAGTTTGGTGAGTCCGCCGAGGCCACCAGCACCGCTTGAGCCGCCTGATAACAAGCCGCTGAGAGCAGAAATGTCGAGCGCGCTGAGGGGCGAGTCTTACTGAGCAGCCTCGGCACGCTTGGCGGCCTTGGACAGGCCGCCGAGGGTACCGG
>AMDK01000470.1:0-20048 GCA_000309355.1 Epichloe gansuensis var. inebrians E818
CGTCATTTGCGCCATCAAATTGTGGTTCAAATCCGGATGAGTTTGTGTCGGAGATAAATGGGGGAAAGCTGGCATGCTTGAGCTCTCTGGAAAGAGCTGATCCGGTTGAAAGTTTTCCCATAAAGACTGGGACAAGTTGGGTGAGTTCCTAGTCACAAGATACAAATCAGGAGGAGTTGCTGGAACCGAGAAAGAAGGATTGAAAGGCGTGGCTGGCCTCGTTTGTGGCCGCGAGTTAGTGCCGCCCATGAAGGTATCAGCTGCAGTGGGACGATTGTTTGGCGACACAACCGTCGGCGGTTGCATCGTCGGTGCAGACTCATTCTTGACAGCGCTTGGTGTCTGAGGTCGTGAGCGCTCGTAGGATTCTTGCGGCGTGGGAGCGTTGGCGGTAAAGTCGATAGCCATGTCATCATACTTTCTCTTGGACGCATCCTGTGCTTTGCTGTGTTGCTCTAGTTGGGACAGGCTGTGCTGCATTTTTCGGTGGCGTTTGCCGCCAGCTTTTTGAAGACGCTCCTCCAGCATTTTGTTGCCAATTATTGACTCAAAAAGAGTGTAGACCATCTTACCAACCAGCCAGACCCTCGATACTTCTTTCATGGCTTGCATACATTTTCGCAGCCTGTCCTGCGTGACTTGCTGAATGGAGGGGACTGGTGAGCGCATCTGATAGACGTGCATGATAAGAGCAGAGAACAGGCTGTAGACGATGAAGGCTGGACAATAGCGTAACTCTTTGTGGGCGGCCAAGTTTTCAACAATTGATGTGATCATGGCGGCGGCTTGAAACGCGATATTTCTTGATGGGTAGGGAGAATCATCTGGAAAACTTCTTGAACCACTGGGAGGCATGTGCGCTCTGTGCAACAGGCACAGAGTAGTGTAATAGTTTGAATGCAGCAGAGCAGACCAGAAATGGTGGCGAGGCATCTCCCAGTATACGATCTTTGGACAGTTCTGTAGCCAGTCAGCCAACGCCATGTCGCTGTGCGTCAAGTCAATGGCATTTCTTTGACGACCCTTGGACGCGACAGAATATTGCTGTGATAACACCAAACCCATGATCTCGCACAATTTGACATATTGCAGAAAAAATTGCACGTGTATGGGATCCGGTGGAAATTCGGTCGCTCGATCCGACTCGTCTTCCATGAAGTCGTCTTCTGTGAGCATTTCTACATCCGAGTCATCGAGATTAATGTGGACAGGACGTCCAAGGGCAACGGCCACAGATCTATCACGTGTGAAAAGTGTCCACCAGATTCTTTTCCACAATCGCTTGTCGGATTTGCTCAGTTGGGACTGCTCGACGCTGCGATGCATCCCAGAGCCTTGAGCGACAATAGTCGCAACCCGACTCCAATAGAAAACATTTTTCGTAACATCCTCTGGTCCCTCCCAATACCACCCCATCAGTAGTAGTGACTGAACAATTGTTACGCGATCGTCCTCGTAGTTTGCGTCGTAGAGCGCCTTGGCACGTTTGTAGAAAGTTAACGCAGCAGGAGTTGTGGAACCGTTCGCATCCATCAACTGTGCATTGGTGCAGACCCTTGAACCGGCCAAGAGTACTGCCTGGAGGAGCAGCAGAGAAGGAGGATTCTTAGGGTCCCGATACTGTCTCATGAAGCGGCACCGATTGATGACCGGCACAATGGGGTGAACCCATTTAAAATATGCTTCAATCAGCTCATCGCACAAAGACCGAGGTGGGAGGAGGAATGCCCCTCTTTGATGCAGAATCTCAATCTCAACATTGTCTAGCTCGGTGAGCCTGGCGCGTGACCCTCTGACATTCTCCGGCAAAGGGTAGTGAACAACATCTGACGATCCTTGACGATCGTGTACGAGGAGGGTGAGATTAGAGGATTCTCCCAGAAAGGCCACTCGCCCTGCTTCTGTGATGGGTGCGCGGGTGAACTTTGGCTTCATAACCAAATTGAGATATGTACCATTGTCAACTTCTTCTTGCCGGGCCTGCGCTTCGGTCATGGATGAGGAGGGAGTTCCGTCAGACGTGTGCGATACCGTTGGTGGTCGGGGATAAGAGGCACCACTACTAGCTGGAGGTGTTTGATTTGACCGATCATCCGTCCCTTCTCGTTCACTGTCGGCGTGGACACAAGGCCGATTAGCTTTGAGCTGTACAGTTGAAAACGGTGCATAGTGTTGATTTGAACCAAGTACCTATCAGAGTCTCTGTTGGTCTGGCTGCTGGCATTTTGAGGTTTTTTTCTTTTTGGCGTTGGAATGCGACATTCGATCTGAAAGGCGACACAATTCGTGCACGGGACGCCGAGGCTGGCAGCGTCACATCGAACCTAGGCAACGCAGGAAGGGTCAATTTTCCCACCCAAAAACACTGCAAGGTGAGTGCTTAAAGCAACAATACCTTTCGTGCGTGACAAGTCTAATAAGAGGTGGATGGTCAGCGCCGAATCAAGTCTACGTGAAGTCAAGAAAGCGTGGGGTGCATCGTATTTGCCTCGGCTCATGGACCTACGACAGGGCCAGACGCAAAAGCAACGCAGCAGCCGACCACAGACACATACCTCACATGCTCGTGACGCTCGTTGCCTAAAGAGATGACATGCCCGTTAGTATCGGTTCTTCACGATCACGATTCCTATGTGTGCGATTAATACCTCCTGAAACTCATTTGCCCAGCAGCAGCGTTTCCACTGCCGTTAGGGGCGGGAGGGGATGTTTTCGCTGGGGAGTCGGATGGCTGGGACTGGGAACGTTGCTGCCCAGCATCTTCCGAAGTCATTTCGACATCCATGGTGTTGCTCGAGATGTCCGCGAAGCTACAGCCACTGTTCAAGGTAAATTTTCTCTTTCGGACTGTTGGAAATGAATGTGAGAGTCGGAAATGATAGTCGGAAATGATAGCCAGTCAAGAAGGAGAGATGGAGGAGGGGAAAGCTGTCGCGGCGCAACCATGTAACCAACTTGGAACGTATTTGGTGCGTGCGTGCGTGCGTGCGTGCGTGAGGGCTGGGCGGTGCCGGCAGTACAGATCACAATCCAAGGCTTAGTGCGGGACGTGTAGATGTTACCAAAAATGCACGAAAGTAATTGAATACAAGGTCTTGATATTCACCGCAATCAGATGCGACTTCTAGTAGTCAATACAGCAAAGGTTCAGTTGAGCTTCGTTTCAGTTTCGAATATGTCCACTTCATGCACTAGTCATAACATAAGTGAACTCCTCGCTCCCCGCAAATTAACATCAATGGCAATGTGTTGGATAACAACCAGTCTTACGTCCCTGCTTCTAGGCTAAACTACCCTAAAAGACGCCTTATTCCCACTACACTAAATGTATAATAAGCAAATTGTAGTAACATAACCTAGTGGATTAAAAAGGCTTATACTCTTAGAGCATAACAGACCTTTAAAACTCCCTATAGGGCTAAAGGTGTTTTAGCGTGATATTAATCTTAGAACCTAAGAGATAGCAATTACTAAAGAAGTTTATTAGCTCCCTTAACTCTTAAGCCTATATAACTTAAATTTCCTGAGATTTAATTACTAGATTAGACCACTATGATCCGACAGTATAACAAGATATATAATTATTTCAACACACTAGATAGCTCCGTAGGTAGCTCACTGACCATTTACTAGTACTCCTACAGTAAGAACCCAGAAGGTGTGCTGGAATTCCCTAATAGACTAAAAGATCCGTCAATGCTAGCCGCTGCTAACATTGCACCTTACAATTGATTATAAGACTTGTGAAGCCCATCACCAAGCCTTACAATAGTATTACGTAATAAGCAGTTTTACCTCACACTTGAAGGGATGTTTATTACTTATACATTACCTATATGTTGGTTACATAGAGGATTGGGTCTGATGCACTAGTGCAGTCAAAGGTCTGATTGATTGATGACAATTAAAGTTGATTATTCTAGCTAATAACGGGCTACGTGGCCGAAGGTGTTAAAGGTATCGCGGGTCACGTGGTTGACCCGCTCGCGTGATGCACCCAATCACAGCGCAGCATTCGCGCTGTGCTCCACTTTCCGTGTGTAGCTGGATTTGATTATTCCGACAATATAACTAATAAGAGAAAAGACTATTGAAATTCATGAAAATCATAAATATATATTTGAAAAATAATAAGATGTTTTGAAAATAAATTTCCCACCTAAATCTTATACTTTTAACCCTTTAAAAGTATAAGTTTTAGTGAGAAATTGTCCTTGACTTCAACTCACTGGGACCCACTGTGTTAAGATTCATTTATATTTCCATAACACTTGCTGCGCTTGTAGAAATCTTTGGAATCGCTGTTGCGTGTAAAACGAGGAGCTTTGTTTGACCGCTTTCCCAATAACGAGGTAGACTAGTACCCAGATTCCACTATCAACACGAAATTAATGCAGGGGCGATCGTCAGTAATTATTCACTCATTCACTATGAGTTATTTTCTTCTTCTTTTCTATATCATATGTACTTGCTAGCTTTGATCCATGGACGTATTGGTATATCCATCAGAAGGTTTCGTACCTCTGTCCTGGGCGCTGGATTGGTGCGATATAGCCAAGGACAATTTCTGCGGCTCACTGTCCACTTCTATGCCTGATATAAACATGGCGCTGACAGCTTCAAGGGCGGCAACGAAGACACACAGAAGACTCGCTATGGCAAAATGGCTGATAGTAGAGCCAATTTCTAGCCACGATCCTTCATCCTTCACAACCCAGAAAAAATAGAGAGTTAGGACATCACTAATTGCCATGACCAACATGAAAAGAGCCGACGGTGCAATCCTAAGCTTCTTGTTCAACACCCCCAAATTAGCCGAAATGAGGGCAAAGGGTATCAATAATTTCAAAATCAAAAGTGCACCTTGTGAGAATGGGTCAAATAAGGGTATTAGACGACACACACTCTCGAGGCTAAAGGAGGAAATCGAGGCAATATTTCCGGTGCTGAAGAAGGCTGATTGTAGAAGCACCAGGAAGAAAAGTGATATACGAGCGTCTGACAATCTGAGCATCCGATATTGATTCGGGCCTGGGCTGTCCTTGTTTTGGATGTCGGCGCCAACAATAGGATGCCGGCTTTCGCGGGTGAACCGCTCTATCGCAGACTCAAGACGAACCCAAACTAATAGAGTGATAGAGAAGACAGCGTAAAAGAGACCTTCATATGATATTGCGAGAATTACGAAGGTGGGTGCACAGGTCAAGAAAACAATGACCAGTCTATGCATGTAGTGAGTGTTGGGTTGAAGGCGATGGGAGATTGGCATCAAAAACGAAACAACTTTCAATAGTCAGAATCGCATGACACAGAGGCAAATAATGAACCAAGCAGAATATGACTTACTGAGAACAGCCCACCCCACAACTTGGTTCCCAAAGGGAAGGCCTTGCTTAGCTTGCAGAGACAAGGCGCTGGAGCGTGTGACAAGCATTGACAACGGAATCAAACCAACCTAGAGCATCGTTGAGCCACAATTATAGGACAAAATTGACCCAGTCTGCCATGGGAAAATGAGGAATGGAATGAAGCAGATGTGAGCGAAAGTCGAGGAGTGAAGACCAAAATACCTGAATTCCAGTCAAGGTTCGCTGGATGACTGTTTTTGTATGACTGCGTGGAGTGCTCGTCTTGGCGCTCCATTCGAAATCCGATAGCACGCTATCCTCGAAGGAGAGATATAACAGGCCTATGAGGAACATAAAGAAGCCACCGGCTAAACTGCCATTCGTCAATTATGCGAGTCTGCTTGTAAGGAATCCAGCGCAGTAGCAGACTTACATCAGGGATACACTCTCGATCTTCATGGCTGGGAGCAACGTGAAGCTGCTCATGATCAAGCATGAGACCGCCCATATCATGCTGAGCAAGGCATGTCTCTGTAGAAAAGACAGTCCGTATACAGCAGGCCAAGCGGCAGCCATGATGAAAATACCTGTGAGCACCTCGCGGTAAATGTAGCCTACAGCCTGATATTTCGTCAATATGCTGCAGTCGAGATGAAACGATGACAGAATAGCAGGTGAACATTATTGGCTCGGCATTTGTGCTTACCAAGGACTGTATCACAGCAACATATAGAACACTGTGCAACATCAGCGTCAATATGCCTCCGGTAGACTGGACATTCGCTAACAGCACGGCTTTGCCGCGAAGTAGGCTCTCTCGATGAGCAAAGACTTCTTCCCAAAACAAGACGGGAAACAGTGAGTATAGATAGTATGTGACTGGTGACTTGGAAATCAAGAATGACGCGTAAAGAGAAACAAGCACGGCAGAGAAGGCTGCTGTGCTCAAGAAAGTTCTCTGAACGGGCACTGTATCGCGAACCACGAACATGTCAACGACTATGGTGAGTGCATAAGCCATCCATCCCAGATAGCCTATCGTGATGAGAGCTCTGAGGAAGAGCCAATCGTATGTTTGGAAATAACGCAAACCTTCCAGTGTTACTTGAATGAGGGTGTTGGATTCTTCGATAGCCTCCTCATACTTTCCATTCGCGATCAGGTGCTGGATTGCGGCAACACGCTTCTCGGGGGTGAACTGTCCGTCACTGAAAGCTCGATACGGCCTAAACCTTATCTCACTCGTTTTCTTGTTCTTCTCCTTTACAAGATACATTTCCAGTATGCCCCTCGCGTTGACAAGAGATGCTGCTGCTTTTTCATTATTATCAGCCGATAAATATGACAATGGGAGCTCTCCGACAGAATTTGCTGGAAATTCGGTTCCAATTAAATAGGACATAAGAGCGGCAACGTCAGCCTGATTAATGTCATGACGACGAACATGATCGAGCCCCCATTCTGATGAGTAATCGTCGTGCCCTGGCGCGACAGAACCGTCGTATAACTCAGGAGTGGCCACACCCGACCCCCAGGTGATTAGGGGCGTCCTGGTGTTGTCCGGATGACCATCTCCGTGACTTCCCCAGTCACTCATGCCGTGATCCGCTGTGAAGACAAATGCAGTTCTGTCATCAGCATAAAATTGTTGAATGAGGTCTGATATGTCTTTGACACCTTGATCGACCACTTTAATGTTATTAAGATACTCTTTCGAATATGGACGATATGAATGTCCAGTAGTGTCAAGTCCTAGTAAGTGTAAGAAGAATACTATCTTATCTTGACGAAGAGCTTCGTTTAGAGTTTGATTCACGGCAGCTTCTGCGAAAAAATCCTTCACATGGTCAAAAACCCAATAATCTAGACGAAGGGCATCTTGACTGAAGTCTTCAAACTCGGGATCGTAAGTAAATGCATCAACTCGACCCGAGACTGCCCCATGCTTAAACATGGGCAAGATGTCCGGACTTCCCCAACTCCAGGTGTGGCGGCTGCGATTAAATACGCTATCAAAGTTGACGGGGTTAAATTTCCAGCCAGTGGCAACAGCAGAAACGTCCTCGTAAAGACCAGCAATTAGAGCAACATGGCCAGGGCGAGATTCCGTCGGCACCCGAGTATGGGAGACGCCAAATGTGCCATATTCGAGGACCCGCGATCTGAGGAAAGGAGCAAGTGGTCGAGGACGCAAATCATCATCGGTACGCGGATATGGCTCGGGGAACGACTGGAAAGCTTTGTCTGCTCTCAATCCATCACCTAGCGCAGGGAGAAGTCAGGGTCTTGTTTTTCACATCAGAGGAATCCCAATACTGACCAACGAACAGGACCAATCTGTCGGCAGGGGGCTTGACTGATGGTGAGCGTTCGACACCAAACAGTTCCATCCCAGACTCGATTGGGCTGACGAAATATATGTCAAATATTGAGTATATATAGACAAGGTGAAAAATGACGGCCGTGGTCAAAAAGGCGAAGCGAGTGGCAGCCATAATTGCTGCGGCTGATGTTGCGAATGTCGCGTATGCTATTCCGAGTTATTCAACAGATGCTCACCGCCGCCGCGCGCACATTGTCAAGTCAACGAGTAGTTGAAAGTCCAATTGGCGCGTAAACCACACTTTCCGATACAAATTGCAATCGTTTGCTTCGGTATATAATGATGGGTCGCACAGTCTCAAAGGGAGCTTTTCGTGCGGACGTGGATGGCGATTGTACTCCGTAGGTCGCGTACGGAATACTCCGAGTACCTATGTAGATCGTCATTGGTTGGCTTGGCAGCTCAGCTCCTTGTGACCGGCTTTAATTTTCTTTGCGTGGCGCCAAGGCAGCCGCCGATTGGCAGCGTGTGTGTGCTTGTTGAGCAGAAAAAGTGGCCACAATTGCGGACTCTGACTAGAGTTATAATTATCAGACTCTCTTGTCCCGTCAACTTGGGCAGTTATTTCCTTGACTGTAATAAGCACCTCTGCAAAGTGTGGTTTGGAGGGCCAGATTGGATTCTGGCATCGGTTTAGTAACGGCACCGAGTCGATAGCATTAATTTTGCAGTTGATTGTGCCCAACCGCGACCTGTTCGATGGGCGCTGCAAGCTTGGCTGACCTAGTAACTGAACCTGCAATATGCCTAAATAACTACTATTTCTAGCACTCGAACCCTTGATGAATTGTAAAATGTAGCACCTAGCCCAGGACTCGACTCGTGGAATGATTCAGACCTCTAAATCACAAATTTCAGTCCAGGCGTCCTGTAAGAGATTTGTTCAGCTTGCTGTAGAAGTTAGACGCCTGTGTTCGTGTAAACGTTATGTCCTCCACTAGGTAATCCGGTAAAACCATCACCAAATCACGATCCCGCTCTGTATCTAATTGCGGCCTATACGTGAACTGAACCTCATCGTATTTTTCGGGGTTATCTCCAGCTTCCAAAGCCAGCTTGAAGTGAAGTGCTGTAGGTCGTAAGCATTACGCAAGGAAAATGGCGCAGGCAGGTGGCAGACTTACTCCCATTCCTTCCTGTTTGAATACAGTCAAACACATCCTCACCGTTGATCTGACTTGTTCCCCTCACAATGAGACCAGTCAAATCCTCATAGAGGTCCTCTTTGGCTTTTGCCGCCAGAACTACTCCTGATGGAGTTGCCATAGAACCTCCGGTTACTGTTTTCACCATGTTTGCAGGCATCTTTGCCCCTGCTCCCACCGCACGACTTGCGGAAAGTTTGGCAGACATAGACTTGATTTCGGATCTGGCCTTCAAGAGTGAAGCAGTCAGATCAGCTATGGTTTTCTCTAGTTCGCCGACGGTCGCCTCGCTGCGCTCCAGTTGACGACCGATTTGTTCATTCTGCTTGATCACGCCGGATTGAATAGCAAGCTCTGCTTTCAGCTCACTAATCAGTTTTGCAGATGCTGTTGAACTTGTGTGGTCAGCAAAAGGTCTCCAAACGCACGAAAGTGATGGGCCTAAATCGATCCCTACCTGCTGCGGTTTCTTTGGACTGCCTCTTAAGTCTTTCAAAGTTGCACTCGGCAGCTTTGACACCCACATCACGTAACTTGACATGTCGTGCCTCCAAAACATCGTATTTTTTCTTTAACTCAGTGAGTTCTTTCCCCATCGTGAATTCAGCTGCATCGTATAAACAGGCTGATTTCTTAACTTTCATATCTTTGTTCCAGACTACTTCTTGAGGTCCCGTGGAAGCTACTGTGGCGTCTGTATTATCGTCAACATCCATGGGCTGCAAATTCTGATCGTTTGCTATGTTTTCATCGACATAATGGATATGCTTGCTTATGTCTTCTAAGTCATCTGTCGTTTCATGTGGCCGTTTGGAATCATGATGTTCCCGCTCCTCCTTTGTAACGAGACCGCCACCATCGTCGCTCTCAGATCGCCCAAAAGGGTTATGATTGTCATCCAAAGTACCTGTAAGAGAACGATTGTTGGTCCTTTCTCCCAAGATTTGCCGCGCCGTCACAGGATGGGAGACATATCCTCCACTATTGTTGCTTCGCCCATGACGTTGTGCAGGTTTCGTCACGCGATTCATGTTGTTGCTCGGTCGTTTGTTAATTCCCTTCGCCGTCGTGGCTGAGTTCTTATCAATTCCTCTAGACGGTAGGACTTCAATCGTTTCAACGTCGTCGAAATCTGGCTCGGAGTCGGACATCATCATTGATGCAAACCCTCCAGTGACTCTCGGCGGAGGAGGCATGGTTAAAATTTGATCGAGATCTGAAGAAAAAGGAGGATTTTGACGCGAGAAGCAAGATCAAAACACAAATTTAACCTTATATTTTAAGTTGAGTCTTTGTAGAACTGCGTAATCTGGAAATAGAAAAAAGTTCGGAAGATGGCTGAACGTCCGACATCTTGCGATGCAATAATACGCATTTCCCTTTCGGGCAAAATGTAAACAACGGGTGGGGACGATATGCGAAAGGTCCAGCCACGCTCGACCTCGGTAGACTGACTGCCTGACTGCTTAGTAAGGACACCCCAACTTGTGTGGCAAGAATGAAGGACTCATCAGGTGCATCTAGGAACGTGGCATATCACCAGGTGTTGGTCCTTCAGACCAAATTCCCAGGTTCATGTTCCAAACGTCGCAAAATTTCACGCATTCGGCAATATCAACACAAATTCCGTCGCCCAGTATTATTCAATTTATTTGAAGCCTTGCGAGACCACAACATCTTTTGGACGGCACATTCGCGTTAAGAAGGACAAATATTCAACCGGTTTGAGTCATATCGTTACCTTGCCCTGATGCCCGGGAAATCAGTCCCGTGGTTAAACTGGATTGTTGGCATGGGCGAACGACGTAAGCTCGGCGACGTCGCCTTGGATCTTTTATTGTTCGCGGGCATGGTACGTCATCCAACACTCGGGGCTTATTTACTGTTTCCCCTAATGGATCTGTCATTACCCCATCACTGATTGTCTCCATCATATGCAGATGACGGCCGGTCTGTATGTAGCCAGGAACTTATTAACGCCGATGTTAAGCAACCTTGCGGATCCGGACAGAGAGAAGCACGATCAAACTCGACGACAAGCAAAAGCTCATCTCGAGCGCCTAAATCGCCGTCTTGCTGAAGATAATGATACCACTGGCGATGAAGGCGAAGGAAGTGGCCCCAGAAAGGTCGAAGACCTGGCCTTGAATGAGTATGAGAATCTGGTTGCTTTAGAGATGGTCCCTCCAGAAGATATTCACGTCGGATTCGATGGTAGGTCTTTTGAGCATCTCAATATATGGATCACTTATGATAAGTCCCCTAATTGTTGTTACGCTTCTAGATATTGGGGGCTTGGATGCGATTATCGAAGAGCTCAAGGAATCCGTCATTTACCCGCTAACAATGCCACATTTGTACTCTCATGCGGCACCTTTACTCTCTGCACCTTCCGGGGTGCTTCTTTTTGGGCCACCAGGATGTGGGAAAACAATGCTGGCAAAGGCACTAGCTCGTGAGAGTGGTGCTTCATTTATTAATCTCCACATCTCAACAATGACAGAGAAGTGGTACGGTGATTCCAACAAAATAGTTCGTGCTGTTTTCTCTTTGGCTCGCAAAATGCAGCCAGCAATTATTTTCATCGACGAAATCGATGCAGTTTTGGGGACACGGAGAAGTGGAGAACATGAAGCCAGTGGCATGGTCAAGGCCGAGTATGTACCTCACCTGCGCAATTTTTTTACAAAACCATTGCTAATACGAACGACAGGTTCATGACGTTGTGGGATGGTCTCACATCTGCCAACTCATCTGGCATGCCAAAACAAATCGTCGTTTTGGGAGCAACAAACCGAATCAACGACATTGATGAGGCGATTTTGCGACGCATGCCCAAGAAATTCCCTGTGCCACTTCCAGGTCTCAAACAGCGACGAAGGATTCTGCAACTCATTTTACAAGATACCAAAACCGACTTAGAGCATTTTGATCTAAATTACGTATCGAAAATCACGGCGGGGCTGTCGGGAAGCGATATCAAGGAAGCATGCCGAGACGCTGCTATGGCGCCTGTGCGGGAATACATGCGACAGCATCGAGCGGAAGGGCGGCAGATGGTTTCTATAGATCCTGCCCATTTCCGTGGTATTAGAACTGACGACTTCCTCGGACAAGGTGCTGGACGTAGCATTCCAGGCAGAAACAAACCCAGTTATACTGATCGTGAAGGGCAAGTCGGCAGTCAAGTATCTGATGGTGACCGCGAGGATTCAGATGAACTCACTGTTGAAAGTCAAGATTGAAGAGACTTCGGTTATCCCTTTTGACTGGATTTCGTGGTATCTCACGTGCACGACATTCTGGTTTGATATCAAGATCTGTATGGATGCACCATCCCCTGTTGGGCGAAGAAAAAAAATACTTTCATCGACGTTGATGTCATCATGATGAATGTATACGTGTCTTAAGTCTTCGAAGCAGGAGTTCTTTTTATTATTGATATGTTGTTAATCTCACGGACTCTGTATTTCATTTCAATGTTCGTTATGACATCTGTCCAGACAGCAACTACCCGAACGGCACTTGATAAGTGTAGGCGCCGAAAAGAAGAAGATTATCCATAAATGCTCGAGGACTGAGCTGCTTTCAATGATTTTTACTCTTCGCAGGATGCGGAATCAAATGGCCCGTGAGGCCAGTGTGTGGCAGATCCCTAGATATTATGTCTTATAGATTTAGTTAATATTAACCTAGTGTTCACCTGCCCAGGTTACAGGTATAGTCAGCATCTATTATGTGGAATTAAACCTTAGCAAAAAGAAATCCTGAAAAGCAATATCTCTCTAGTTGGGTATAGTCAGTATCTCTACTATGTAAATAATACTTGCATTAAGCCTAATATAACAATGCTATGGTTTGTTTCTACACAGTAAATGCAGAACATTGACTAAATTTACAAGATGCATAATAATTCGCGAAGTCTAATATATTGATAATTTTTGATATCAAACTTAAATAGAAAAACCTCAAAGTAATAGTATTTAAAAAGTATAGGTGTTGGGCTATAATCGCCCCCTGTTTGGAAGTAACAGAACGTACTGTCGGTTGGCACGTGGATCTTAGGCTAGTTTGTGTCACGTGACCCCATCGATAATCCTTGATGACAATTGGAGCTTCTTCCTGACGGCCTTTTGGTCGAGGCTCAAAGCATCGTGTCGACATAGTTATTACCAGATCGTTCAGCGTCAGTGATCATACAATTGGAACTCGCTAGCATGCGGCCGACAACGCGCGTGCTCGCGCGCTATCTGGAGCCGGGCACTCCTACCGGTCTGGCTGGGCTTTGGACTCATTCTAGCCCGCGATCGACCCTTCTTTACCTATACGGTAGCACGCTTAACAAGCTTCAGTCGATACCCGAGAAGTCCCTTTACCGACAATCCGTTGAAGCCGTCACTAAGCATCGTATGAACCTAGTTGAAAAGGTCGTTCCAGCTGGTTACAAAGAATGGGCTGCCAAGGCGAAGGAGCTCATCAGCAAGAACCCAGAGCAATTTCGAGTCGCTAGCGGCCGAGTCGATGGCAGTGAAGCTAGAACAGTAAAGCTTGGCGATCGTGTATTCATAATTGGCGCAAAGCACGAGGCTGGTGATGTTCGCTACGAGGAATGGGATGGAGAGGCCGATGAGGGTGGTGAGCTTGAAGGCGTGCGAACTCCAGCCGAGAGAAGCGATCAAGTTGTCTGGGCTGAGCGAAAACCATTGGAAGATCATGAAAAAATTGAATGGGAGGATGAGCCTCAGTTGACAGCCGACCAGTGAGTGAGGATAGCGACATCCATGCTATACAAAGCTGACTATATAATAGGATTCAGGAACTAGAACAGAATATCGGAGCCGGCCTTATTGAGGAAGTCATTCAAGTCGCTGAAGGCGAACTTCGGCTTATTAAGACCATGGAGAAGGCTAAAGTGTAAGTAACATTCAACGTCCTGGTATTGGCTTCGTGAACTTGACAGCACTAACCATCCAACTAGATGGGAAAATTTAGAGGAGAAACCGGTCGAGGGTCAGTGGGAATATTTCGATAGAAAGTCCATGTAAACTTCACACCGATTTTTCTATGCCTCTGTAAAATTAGATTAGCCTTGTCAAGTGTCTTCTGCAGGCTCTGCCGTATAGTTTTTTTTTCTTAATCACCCAAATCACCCACACTTCTATCATCTGCTCAAGGTGACCCCATGAATTATTTCCTAGGATGGGCCAGTATCCCAAAATCACGTTGAAGTGCCAGTTGTCTACAGTTCTGTGTACTGTTTTCCCTTGTATTGCTACCACTTGCTGTTGAATATATTTGGTCTTTTTCACGATTGTAACTTATTTCGCATCCCTGGCAGGCGGAGGAAATTTACATGAGAGACCATGGCCCCCCGCATGGCTGGGTATAGCTAGCAACACTAAGAATATACATATTAGTAGAAACCCGATGCGTTGGCTACAACCATTGATGAGAATCCAAATCAATAACTTATTCCGTTGCTTTCTCTTACTCCCCGTACAGGGCGCTTCGTTGCCTTGGTTGCGATAATGATGCCTGATGTGAAGTGGGGCTTGGTATGGGTTTCAATTCTGGAACTATTATCTCCCGCACACAAGTCACTTCTCCAGTTCACGACAGCCTGAGCATCACGCAGATGAAGACAAAGTTGAATAATGGATTCGTCATACAGATCATCCTCAAGAGCGAAATCAACCAAGCGTAAGCGAAGGGCCTCAGATGGGCCTCCAAACTCTGCCCCATTTCCGGCAAAGCAAGAGGTCATCAACTCATACAGTTGGTCAGCTAGTCAGCAGCGACAGCTATCACTGGCTGGCGTCAATGATAACGACCAAGACTTCTCGCAAGCCGTCAAATACTTTCCACACCGCGGCTTCCAGACCGCGGGATTTGACTTGACGCCGTCAGACGAGCAAGATTCTTCACGTACTGAAGAAGGACAAGGGTCACATTCGAAAACATTAACCCCTAGACAGTCAAAGACGGCACATTTCGGAAGTCAGCTAGACAATCTTCTGAGGTCTACGCATTGGCTCCTTGATGAAGGAAAAGTTGAGAAGTCAGCGAAGTTATTCGCTATTATCTTGCAACTTCGGCTCGATGGCAGGCCCATCGATATTCGCCAGTATAATCTCTGGGCACTTGGAGCAGAAATTATTATGAGAGGAGGGGAAGAAGACAGATTAAGACGACTGGGACTACAGAGAAAGGCAATCGACTGTGGTGGGAGCCACAATCATATCCGTGTCCCTCTACGATGGGGATCGAACACCAATATCAACAAACTTAGAGCATACATGGAGGAACTGATACAAAAATATCCATATGATCGCAAATTCCCTCGGATAGTTTCAGCCATTGACTTCCGGCTTGCGCTCATAGCATGTGAGATTTTCAATTGTCATGCACAGTTTATGGCCGAGATTTCACGTCTAACTGGCGAGCGACAAATATTGCAAGAGGATGTAATCCCACATGCCACATCACACCAAAGAGAAGTTAATGCCCATGATGACTCTTTCAGCATGATGGATGGATACGATGAAACGACATCCCCCGCTAGATCAAACGTTCAAATAGAGCATACCCGAAATCAAATATACACAACAATAACGGCCATCACCGCTGAAATGGATACAATGATCGACAATCCGCCCTATTCCGGGAACAAATACTTCCTTCATCTGCGTGCAATAGCGTCATTGATGATCGCCGACCTCCTCGTTTTTACGTCAAAAGGTGAGGATTCCGACACTCATGAAGCGACGAAGGTGGTAGAGGCCCAATTGAAAGCAAATGATCTACTTCAAACAATCATGGATCGTACAGAGCGGTCTGTCTCATCCTTGTTGGATATTTCAGTGCAACAGATCTGCCCGAACCAACAGTCACAACGACAAAGATTGCACGTATCTCTTCCCATTCGAGGAATATGAAATATCTTGGAGAATTTACGGGTATGTGGCTATGCTTGTTAAGTCATATTTGCGCGAGAAGTTGGTTTACCAGCCCAGCGCTGGAGCACTAGGGTTGTGTTAGAGCTTCCTACGACCACACACCATTCCCCACCTGGACTCCATGCCGCTTGCCTACCCACGAAATTCGCCGACGAGGACTCGGTCCGATGAGCTCTAAGTGAATCATGCGGATCTTCCATACTATATCTGGATGCCCAGGATTCTAAAGTATCTGGGGAATAATCGGTGGTTTCTGTATGGCCAGTTTGGCCAGACGCTGTGGAATCTCTATCACTTCCGACGCCCTTTATCCTACCAGTCGCGTCTGCCCTTTGACGCGGAATCACAGGCTTCAGCCAACTGGGAAGTTGAATGGGTCTTGACTTGTCACGGCAGGGATCACGTTGAGCTGCCATGACATCTCGATAGACGGTGAGCCGCCTGAGATCCCAAAAGAAAATGTTTCCCGCGGCGTTGCAAAATGCCAGAACAGGATTTTGGTCTGCAACATCATGAAGCTTGAATCGCATAAAAAACTGTGGCCCGCAGTTAGGCGTGTAAAACTCCAGCAACCGAGTGTATTGAGAAGGACATTGTGGTGATGTAGCAGGGACAAAAGCAGATCTTGTCAACCGGTCTGGATCTTCATAACTTGTGGGAACCACGTTTTGAGGGGTCGGTGCTGTACTCTGTGATGGCCTTGGCCCAACAGAAGAAAAGCCCTCGATTCTCCACAGCACAATGACATTATCATGACAAGCCCTGGAAAGAATGTAATCTCCATAGAATGCGACGCTGCCACATAAGTCATATGTTAATCCTATGAGCTTTTCGTAAAGTCAAAGATGGAGAGCTACATACCAGTCAACTATGCCGCTGTGAACCGCGGATGTAGAAAAGTGAGGATAATGTACTTGGAGAGGTATTGTAATGGCAGTCTTTGGTAAGTCTGGAATGGTCCACTAGAGCGAAAACATGAGAAGTGAAAGTGCTGTTCGAGCTATGCAGGGAAACAACGTACGAGATTGATGATTTGATCGTGCCCCGAAGAAAGAATATAGTGACCAGTGTCATGGAACGCCTGGATCTGTAAGTAGCGGCCACCTGAGTCGACACGATTGTACTCACCGCTGAGAGCAGACTCCATGAGTGGCCTTCGCCAGCGAGAATACAAAGACAAGGTTGGTCCCTATGGACTGGATCCAGACTCCATATACGGACGCTGGTGTCATCAGATGCGGAAGCAATGATGGATGAATCTATTGGAGATGTAGCCAAATCATTCACGTCCTAGTTGATGTTAACAGGTAAACATGTAGAGCTAAAAGTGGGCGTAGAGACAATATACCCCTCCGTGTCCTACAAAACACTGGAAGACCGAAGTTAGTTCTACTTGGCACTGTCCACGGCAATGATTTTTTTACCTCAACCAATCTTCCGTCAGAGACATCGTATATTTTAACTTTGGCATCAACACCACCAACACAGATATATGGAGCGCCCGAGACGGGGTCTTTTGTCCAGGTACAGCAACAACCGGATGATTCGTCCTAACGGAAATTAAATGTTAAACATGAAAATGGAATGAAACACCAAACGAGAGGGAAGCCACGCTTCAAGCACTTACATCTTCGTCACGTATTATCGCTATCACTTCGCATGGATTCGAATCACCAGTGTGCTTTGAGAGCCTGCAGATAAGTATCTGAACATTGTTAGCTGAGAATAAACCCGAAATGGCCAGGCGTATTAGCCGCAAGCCGGAATCATGGACATCACACATGTTTCTTGCTGACAGCCGCGAATACGGCATCGCGGTCTAGTGGTTGATATGGACAGAATTTTACGTCAAAAAATTCTTCACACTCAGTAGATTAGAGACCGAGATTCGGATAATATAATCATAGAATGAGGCTGATTCCAGACATTACCTGCTACGTTGTCATCGTGGCCCAAGAACCGCGTGTCGTTCTTCCGCGAAAATTAGTGCCTAATCTCGAGCTAGGAATCTAGCTTCACAAGTGTGTTTATATACCTCAAAACCAAATGACACGCGTAGCTTTGGTAACTCAAAGAGATGATCGTCCTGAGCCGCCATGAGACACGTTGCCGGGGATATATATAATGTGATAGCTTCGAAATTTTCTATGATTTATCCCCTACTTCGCTTCTGTCGTCCGTCCGGAAGAAGAAACAGCGGGAGGAAGTACTGTTGGACAAAGGAAGCAATTCGAAGTACCACCTAGTTCCCAGATCGTAGACAATTTATATTAATAGCGGTGGGGAATATTATTTGAAGCTGGACGACGCGTTTGAAATGAAGCTTGCTAGTCTCAGGGCCGTGGTGTCTAATTGGCTAGTGGCGCAAGGGGCTGGCAGCTCGAGCCACGCAGCTAATAAGTTAATAGTGCAGGGTGCAAAGCTGGCCAGGTGGCTTCCGTCTGGAGTCAGAGAGATATCGGGTAGGCATGTGCAACACCGTGCAACACCTCGCGTATCGTGCTCTTCACTTCAACACTCATCTACGACAGACTGCTAGACACTGCGTGTCCGTACTGCTCACGACACTATATTCGCACCTCCGGGACAACAACAACAAGAAAAGCTACACCTTGCGTTGTTGGTGCGACACACACTTGACGGCCACACGACTCGTCGAGCGATTCAACACAACGGACCAATTCCATAATGTCCTCTTCTAGTGCGATAGGCAATTACAGTCGCCCCAGCTTCGACGATGGCGATTTGATAGATCCAGATGATGGTATGTTCCTAGCAAGACGAGGCACTTGTGGATGGCTGAACATTTCCATGCCACATGGTAGGTAGGATATGTAAAAGCAGTAGCTTTCTAACGACTTAGCAGCCGATCTCAATACATTTGATGATCCCCTCGGGAACCAGCCTGCACGCCAGCCTCTTCAGGGAAACATAGTGTCCACTTCGTCCTCACGACCGCTCAATGAAAGTTATCTCACGTCATCCATCCCCGGTGAGGATAGACGTGCACCACAAAATACCATTGATGAATCTGTATGGGAAACATTACGCCGCGATCTACTTGCTGTCTGGGCCAAGTTGAGAGAGGTTTTGTACCCTCGATACCTCCTCGGTGGCACTATGTTTGATTCTGAGGGTGGCCTACGTGGCGCTTACTCCAACATCCGAGGCGCTGGCATTACTGGAACTCGAGAAGAATTGACAGGTTTAGCTAGCCGTATGATGGATGCAGAAGCGCTTCTTCAAAGCAACATGAGTCCCGGTCTTCGTGATTGGGATCTTTGGGGTCCGCTGATCTTCTGCTTGCTTCTGAGCTTGCTACTCAGTATCGCTGCTCGAGCCGAGCAGAAAGACACTGTCTTCAGTGGTGTGTTTACTATGATCTGGCTCGGCGAGGCAGTAGTTACACTGCAAATCAAATTGCTTGGAGGTAATATGTATGTTGATGAACAAAGAACAAGCCGCCCCAGGAAAGTAATGTACTAACTCGCAATTTGACAGATCTTTCGCGCAAAGCGTCTGTATCATTGGCTATACCCTGTTTCCGCTCGTTATCGCTGGTCTTTTTTCAGCTCTTGGTCTTCACTGGATTCCGCGAATCCCGATCTACATCGTTCTCGTAGCATGGTCCCTGGCTGCAGGCGTGAGCATTTTAGGTGGGAGTGGTGTGGTCAAAAATCGTGTCGCAATTGCTGTATATCCTCTTTTCATCTTTTATGTTGGACTGGGATGCTTGTGCTTCATTAGCTGAGCATGCACTGATAAGGAGAGCATGGTGATGGGACCTTGCGTGCATGCATTTGTGTTCGCAAGTAAGGCTTAGTCTAGATAGGGGGAAGACAAAAGGGATCAATTCTCAATGGGCAGTGCGACTTCGCATGTCTTTTATTTTTTTTCTGTTCTTTGGGTTTTTTTGGTCCATTTTGTGAGTTGACGAATTTCGCACACAATGTCCGATGACGTTGTATCGCAAATATCGGACACAGGGCGCGTTATCGTTTGCCTTGCTAATGATAGTGACGGAGCCAGTTGAGATCTCTACCCTTGCGAGCATCAAAGCTAAGTAGATGCGGCTACTAAGAGACATGTCTGGGGCTTTGTCAAAAGTACACATTGGAGATAGTAACACGCACTTAGATTAATATCAATCAATAATTTTTTTTTTTTTTTGGAGAGAGAGAGAGAGAGAGAGAGAGAGAGAGTAGAGATCGAGTAC
>AMDK01000471.1:0-20036 GCA_000309355.1 Epichloe gansuensis var. inebrians E818
ATTAGATTAAAGTCTCTTTAAGGGAACCATATATATAAAGTTATAGGAATGCCACTATTTTCTCTTATAAGTATTAGACCTACTTTTCGCATATAAATAAAGGGGATATTGCTAATATATAATATCTTTACCTTATAAAAGCCAGACCTACTTGCTATTACTTATACTTTATATTATTACATAAAAAAGGTTAAATCTTACGCTATTAAATCTAGTAGAAGCGTAGCTATTTTTATTTTAACTAATTTATAAAGCTAAGAATATTAGATAGATTATTAGATAATCTTACGTAACTAGCAAAGGGTTATAATAAAAATAATATTATAAATTATATTATCTAATAGGTTAAATCTAGCGTATAATTAAATAATTCTACTAAGAAGTTAAATAAAAGTAGATAATTAAATAATAAATCTCCTATTTTATAGTTAAGTAAAGTAAAATTAGCCTATAATAAGGCTATAATATAGTTACTAGAAGATAATTTTTAATAACTTAAAGTATAAAATTAAGTAATAGAAGTTAAGAGAAAGATTCTAGCTAATAAGTTTAGTAAAGAAAAGAAAAAAATCTAGGTAAATACTAGGAGTCCCTAGGCTAATAAATCTAGTAAAAAAACAAATAAATCTAGTATAAAAAAGGAGAAAAGCTAGAAAAATATAGTTTATATTAATCTTACTAGGATTTAGGAGAATCCTAGTAATTTAGAAGTTAGATCTAGTAGAGAGGAAGCATAGGTTAAATTAAAGGCTAACTAGAATAAAGGAAAGGTTAAATCTAAATTTAATAAGGATAAAGAAGGAGTTAAATCTAAGCTTAAGAATTTTAATAAAATACTAGCTAAATACCTTATTAGACTATTATAAGTCTATAATTAGATTAAAAGTCTTAATTTTAACTTATTATTTACCTAATTTAGAAAACTAGGGTCTAGGGTAAACGCTTATAAACTAATACCTAAGATTAGCTTAGTAGCATAGAAAAGAGTAATAGAGGAATTTAATACTAAATATAAAGAAAAAGGTATTAAAGGAATTAATTTTAGTATATTTAGGCATACCTAGGTAGGTTACCCTAAAGGTAAGGTCTAGGATATTAAATATGCTATTTAGGTATATATATATAAGTTTATGCTTAAGGGAGCTATAATAGTAAATAAGGGTCTAGAGGTAGAATTAGAAGATAGTTATTTTACGCTCTAGTAAAACGTAATTATATAGATTTTTGCTATTTTTAAAGAATAAAAGGTAGTATTAAAAGTAAAAATTATAGTAGTAGAAGAAGCTAGAAAACTAGTGAATAGAATCTCTATAAACCTAACTAAATATAGAGTAACTTAATAGGCTAAGAATCCCCTCCTGGGTACGAGGTAAAACTGCTTATATTGTTACAGCCCGTTTTTCTTCAATATCTTGTCCATCTTGCTAAGCTTATTATTTAACTTCTTCTTGCTCTTTATTATATACTCCCTACACTCTAATAACTACCTGATTTCCTTTTTATTAGGATTTTTCTCGCTTCTTAACAAATCCTCTAGATTCTTTAGCCTAGTAAATTAGGTTAGAAATAAGTAAGAATAAGTTATATATAGTATAAGGGTTTAAGTTTAACTATAATTATAAACTATAACTCTTATACTAATATAGCTATAAAGTTTATTATTAATAAACTTTATACTAACCTTATAGCCCCTTATATTTATACCCTTAAAGCTTATTCCTATATTAGGCTACTTTTTTTATTACTATAGTACTATTAATTAGTTATTAATTATTATACTAGCTAGGTATTACTAGTAATTCTTATATTATATTTAAATTTTAGATATATTAGCTATTACTAATAAAAAAAATTATAAAAATTATAAGGACTTTAAATAGATTTAATTTAATATAGACTCTTTACCTTTTTTAGTTTTTACTTTAATTAATAAGACTACCTTTATAAATACTCTAGTTAATATAGGCTATAACTACTATACTATTATAAGTAAATACCTTATTTAGAAACTCTAGTTAGAATACCTCCCTCTCTTAATATTAGAATTATAGGATTCCTAATATTAGGATTAATTAGATAGCCTAGGGAATAGGTATAATTTTTCTATTCTAGGTATAGTATTTAGTTAGAAAGAAGGAAGGAAAAGAGAGGCTTTTCTAGATTATAAAAAGTAGCTATAAATATAGAGTCTTTATAGGTTACTTAACTTATAAGTCCTTACCCTATTAGAGGGTAGGCTTATAGATTATAAGTAAGGCTCCCTATATTACATGTATATATAGCCCTATAGCCTAATGTTTTACTAGGTAATTATAGCTATATACTATAATTAATATTATACTTATTCTAATATTAAAATCTCTTTCTTTTTAATATAATTATTAATATATAATATTAATCTAAGAAGAGAAGAGATAAGGATTAAATAAATATATAATATAAAGAAAGGAATAAATAAAGAAAAATAATAGGTATAAGCCTTATTCTTCCCTTTTTTTTACTTACTACTAGCCTTTAATAACTAGCTTTTTTAATCCCTTTTTTTCTTTCTTATATAATATTACCTATAGCCTCTCCTAGGTATAAGGTAAAACTACTTATATTATTATAGCCTATTTTTCTTTAATATCTTATTAAACTTCTTAGCTTTCTTACTAAGCTTATTATTTAACTTCTTCTTACTCTTTATTACATGCTCCTTACACTTTACTAACTACCTAATTTCCTTTTTATTAGGATTTTTCTTACTTTTTAATAAATCCTCTAGATTCTTTAGCCTAGTAATAAAGGTTATTAGCTTTAGATTACCCTTTACTATTCTATAGTCTATTAGCTAGGGATATTAATTAACTAATAATATAAGACCTACTTTATAGGTTATATAGACTTAAATTAGGTTAGAAATAAGTAAGAATAAGTTATAAGAAGATAGAAGAGATAAAGAGAGGGAATAAATATAGTTATAGAGAAAGGGGGAATTATATTAATTTATACTATAAGTAAAACTTAAATAAATTTAAGTTTAACTATAGTTATAATAACTCTTATGCTAATATAGCTATAAAGTTTATTATTAATAAACTTTACACTAACCTTATAGCTCCCTATATTTATGCCCTTAAAGCTTATTCCTATATTAGGCTACTTTTTTTATTACTATAGTACTATTAATTAGTTATTAATTATTACACTAGCTAGGTATTGCTAGTAATTCTTATGTTATGTTTGAATTTTAGATGCATTGGCCACTGCCGATGAAAAAAAAAAATTATAAAAATCATAGACTATAATATTAAGGGCTTTAGTATAATAATGCTTAAGTAGCTAGAAGACCATAATATTAAGAGGCTATAAGATATGTGTTAGGTGCGGAGGCAGCCTAAAAGGAATTATATTGTAATCTTCGTAGAATTCAATGAATTTAAGTGTGTGATATGATCCGTGGCTATTAAGAATTAGTAAGCGTTTTAACTAATAGATTTAGCATATTAATTAAAGTGCTTTAACCACTTAAAGGTAAGCTTATTATTAGTGTATCTAGATAATAATAGTGTTATCTTTATCTATGGATTAAGCTCTTTAATATAATACTACCTTTCTATATAATTCTAACCTATAAGGATAAGGAAGGCTAGGATAACTTAGCTACTAGCTATAATAGCTTTAATTACAGTTATGGATTTGTGATTTTTAGGTATTAAAAAGAGGTATACTCTCTTTCTCTTTATTATAACTATATAATCTTTTCCTATACTAATTTAAAAGCCAGTCTTATCTATATTCTAGATATTATTAGGAATAAGGCCCTTAGTATTAAGAACCTCTTAAAGCTTATTAAAGTATAAAGTAATAACTTATATATCTTCTAATGCCTTATAATTAGAGTTAAGCTTATTTTAAAGGTATTGCTTATAACTATAGTGCTTTAGAAAGCATATAGTCTAGAGCTTTCTAATAAGCCCTAGATTAGTTAACGTGTTTATTACCCTCTCTAATGCCCTCTCTTTTAGAATATAATTTATAGTATCTATAATAAACTTAGGGTATATTATAAGATTTGCATTATTAAGTTAGTTAATATAGTAGTATAAGGTAATCTTTTCTTTATTTAAAAGCTTTATTTTAGATAATTACTAACCCTTTTTAGGTTAAATCCCTTAACTTTATTAAATAAGGCAATCACGCGGTATGTTAAATTAACGCGTAACCGCTTAGATTTTAGCACTTAGATTATTATTAATATAATTAAGAGCCTTATTAACACGTAATTCAATATTAGGTTTTATAATAAAAACGCTAATTATAGCAGAATTCGCGGTTTAACGCGTTCTATCGTCAAATTAGTCCGTTGCACTGATCGGTCCGTTGCATTGATAAGCACCACCTTTGGTGGTTGGGGTCCCCCGATTGCCAAAAATGTGGGGCGTGGCACGATTATAGGAAATAATACCAAAAGATTAGGTGGATAAAGATAGTTGTATTCCTCAGTGTAACAGCTACGGTTGTCTCCATAATTAATACTGAGTACCTAAACGCGCAGTAGTAACTAGGCCTAAAACAGAAGAGGTAATCTCCTTGCTCTATAATATAAGGAAAGGCACCTCCTCTGTTTTTACGCGTTCTATATTACCATAACCACCTTACCTATAGTATTACCAATAACTAGCTCCTATAGCAGTGACTAGACCCGCAGCAGCTATAATAGAAGGGGTTTAAGAGGCTAAAAAACGCGTTCGGGCGGCCATAAAGATCTTGTAACATGTAACATGGTCAACCGTGGTTATTGGTTGTTTACTTGAACTCTTATCGCTAACCAAAAACAAACGTCAAATGAGTAACCCAGCCAGTCGATTTGCTGCTTGTCTATCAGCCCACGTGGCCGTCTTGCCATCCCTGCGTTCCTCCACCTTGCACGTCACAAAAGACTCCATCGCCTTTCTCTGGGCCTCCGAAAGAAGCTTTAACCTGGCTTGGTAGTCCTGATTCTCGTTTGGCCCGAAATACCTCTCATCGAGGAATTTCCACCAGATATAATCGAACGACCAGCTCTTCCTAGCTGCATAGTTAAGCATCCAAGTATGCCTTTCCCAACTCTCCCGCATACGCTCCGAAAGCAGCTGTCCGGTGTTTTCAGCAACAGGGTGTGATATGTTGTTGACCGTTCCGGCGAAATTTGCAGTTGCCAATTTCACCTCCTCAGCTTCCAAAGCGCGGAGAAAAGTCCGAAACCGAGGCTCGTAGGCTTCCATCCATGCCCGGTATCCTCCAGTCCAATACTCAGGCTCTTCCAGGAGCAGCCACCAAGGAGGGTCAAAGGTGAACTGCGCCGGCGCAGCATATGCGAACTCCCAGTCTATAACGCCGACGACACGCAGATCTTTGTCAAGAAGAACATTCGCCGGTCTAAAGTCTTCGGAGAATAATCGGAAACTGCCGTCAGATTGATTGACGTCTGGCATAAGGTATTTGCCAATAGCGAGGTTCCGGAATAATTGGCGAGCTGTATACTTATCCCGGGCGTCCTCTTCGTCTTCTACAGCATCATTGTGCTGGAAGGCCAATTGCGCCATGTGCATATCAGCGAGAGCAATATACCACTCATCCGCGGAGTCGTAAGTCCGAGACGGTAAGATCCCTAGTGGCATATTGGTATGTACGACCATTTCATTCATATTTTGAATCAAAGGACGTCCCGATATAGAAATACCATCGTCGTTTTCGTTTCGGACCAGTGAACCGATTCGTGGAAACTTCAGGGAAGACAGCTGTAGTAGAATGCTGGCCATTTGGGCGTATAAAAACTCCAGCTTGTCCTCACTGATTTCTGGGTCTAGGACTGGGCGTTCAGAAACTGCACGTTCTGGGTCAAGAAGCGCCCTCGACATATTTTGGTGGTGTTGGATGTAGTCCATAATGATAAAGAGGCCGAGGCCTGTAGGATTCTCTGCTCCAGTCGCGTAATGGTAGACGTGCGGGACTGGAATGGAGGTATGTGCAGCAATATATTGCATAGTGGCCACCTCATAGCGAACTTTCTCGTCGGGGAATGGGACAACGCCTGCTCTATTTAGTGGTCTAGACTTGAATATTAATACAGGGTATAGCCTGCCTTTAATTGGAATCCTCATTATAATTGAAAAGCCATCTTTGTATTCGAGACGGTAAATAATATTGTATCCGCCCTTAATCACAGTATGCATTAATTCCGGTTCGCCATCCTTGTATTTAAGGATAAGGTTGCCGATAACACGGTATACTTCCTCAGTGCGAATTAGCTTATCCCACGCGTCGGTCGCCTCGTCGAGTTCTTGCCAAATAATATCGTCTTTGTCCATGCAAAGGAACCTTGGCTTCGAAGGCATTGTTGTCACTTATCTTCAGGTTTGGTGCGATTGATATATTGGCGGACATTCGGGCTGGTCTTTCCCTCGTTGTCGAGCCCACGCCTGTACTTGGTGCCTGGATTCCTTAGGCCCCAAGCTGCAGGTTAATCCCTTTACTCAGTTGCTCATTAGTGACCCGCTATCACAATGCAGCCAGTCGGGGACCCTAACCCTAACCCTAACGCACTATTCGCTCACGGCCAACAAGACGATTACTGAGCATGCTGCAGGTTGGGGTCTCGTACGTGATGCTGAGAAGTTCTTGCTGACCGCCAAAGCGTCTCTCAAGATACCGATAATAATAAGGTACAACTGGCTGTGGAGTGGTCCATGCGTAGGGCTAAATATAGAAACAAAGCCCGAAGACCAATCAAGCCATTAAGCGCTGGTGAGCGAGTACATATGTATGCCCCTGTTGAGGGGAAGAATAGGTTACGTAATATGAAGTAGAACTAGTACATGTATGGCTATATTCCCAAGTGGATGATAAGTCATGATGATCATCAGTTCCGGCATCTCTTGAAAGTCGAAAACCTGCACAATGTTCGCCTGTCTCGCAGTTAGACGTCATGAAGAGAGCGAGAAGAATGGGAATTCTTGCATGGGATTGTCCTTCATGACCGTAAATTCTCTCCGAATTCCGGTGAGCTATATAGGATCGACCTCACCCAAGTTCCTCCTGTTGGCTGGTTTCGTGAAGATTTTGGCAGCGACAAACTTCCCATCGCGCGCCCTGATAGCCCTGTGAACTGCCCCAAAGGTACCTATACCCACGAGTTTGTCGTTGTAGTAAACCAACTTATCTCGGGGCGTCTGGGCTATGCTCGGTCCCTGAGTTGTCGCCCCGCTCTCCAAATCCAGTCCCTCTGTAGGAGGGTGTCCAAACTCAATTTGTCTAGCTATCTCACTGCTTTTGTCAAAGAATGCTTTCAGGTTGTCCAACCACCGAGGATCCCGTGCTGAATGATTCGGAAAAATCCACTTTTATTGCAAGGTCTCCCGCGTGGATTGAAACCTCATTGAAACGTTTTCGACTGCCAGGTTCGTACGCTAGGAAACAAGTCTCTTTTTTTCTCACGTCCTTTTGATTCTGGCCCTCGTATCCAACTGCGGTCCTGTGCGTTAAATGATAATCTTGAAGCCAGATGCGAAGTTCGCTGTCTACTGTAGTATTGTACTGCATTGAGCTAATTCCTTTCGTTCCTCGATGGCCAAGAAGGACATGTGACGATATAGGGTGTGTGTCAAATTGCAGTCCGGTGAGCGAGTTCTTCCAGCACTCATCGGATGTCACGATGAGGCGGTCCACAGGTGACAGCGCCTTGCTCCTCATCCTAAATCTTGAGAATCTTCAGCGGGGGTGGCCTCTCGACTCTCGATAATCGGCGTTTCGGCTACACCACCGCTGACAATGCAAAGCCACTTGAAGTTATGTTTGAGCCTGAAGGCACTGCTTGCCTTATTCTTCTGGTCCCAAGCAGATAAAATTGCAAAGACATTCCAGTCACGTGACATGTTAGAAAGAGGAATATATATATATATATAACCAGCAGTATTTGAAGACATAATGAAAAGAAAACGGCGATAAGGAAGGAGGGTATGGAAGAATGGCTCATATACGTCTTAATGGGACGACGGCAAGGTTGACGCGCTTCGATGAAACGCCATGCCACCAGTGGGTTGTTACATCGTATTGCGGTTTCCCAATTATAATTGGTCATGATTGAAGCGCACCTGCCCTGTTACCCTGTGGCACCTGTGTGCCGTGCGAAGGCTCTGGCCCGATAATCACTCGGCCAGCCATGTGCTTGGCCACTCTCATCAATTCTGCACGACTATGGACGTATCTCTTCATCATCGCCAAGTTCCTAGCGCCTCGCACCGTATCCAGCATGGACGCCCCGGTTGGTTATTCCATTGATGATTTGCTTTCGAACCATTATTAAAGAATATGGGGACATCACGTTCGTAATATCTCCTAGTGCCTCTACGTTTCATCCTGCTGACATCCAACCTGCGAATAGCATGGTTACAATCCCCGGCTGCTCAATGCTACCAGAATCAGAGCGGTCAGCAGTTTTTGCACAAGCACAAAATGTGAAAAACATATCGCCTGTATTGGCAGACCATACTGAAGTAAATTTGCTGTGATCAGACTGCAGCAAATGTTAGGTTGTGACGGCAGCTCTCTTTCTTCGAGACTTAGGCGCGTACCCCAGCTAGGTATCGTCTTGGACGTATTCTATTTGCACGGTCTGGATGCCTGACACCACCACTAGACGAGGATGAGGAGACTGAATTGTCCAAGTCCCTCGAGCTTGATGCACGTCTGGCTCTTGAATGCGACGGCTGTCCTCCATGCTATCCCTCTGGCCTCGTAATTCCTCTACACAGTGCTCCCGAGAAATACAAAGCAATAGTACAGTACTGGCAATCTTTTCCTCAGACGGACGATATGATGCTTCGCGCCCAGTTGTCGAACTGGTGTGCCTTCCGTGCATCTCAGCGAAATCTTAGGGTTAATGTTTGTATCCGTTAGTCTATTCCTACTTTCCATCACAAAACCCCGTATATGGCCAAAGGCCACAGGAGTTTGGCTATTTGCGACTCTGCTGTGGAAATATAGCAACTGGCAGAACACCGGTTCGATGTTTTTTTTTAGGCTTTGCCTATCTTTATGCATCTCCAATATTCTATCATGGTCATCAGTGCCATAAGGTCCAACATTGACCGCACGGTGCCATCATGGGTACTCCGATTCGAAGCCAATTACACCCGTTTGTGCGTCGGCTACGGCGCTGGGCATCGTCTGGACTCACACCAGGCCGCTGCTCAATGTCTTGCCTGTATCTTAGTGGTCTTCAGCAACGTAATTCGAGGCTGGCTCAGGTCTCGTAATAAGCAAGATTTAGTAGGTCGAGCAAACTCAAGCTATCGAACCACAACTCACATTCAATACGACAAACCTTGTATACTCGACATAAGGACTCCTGTGCTACACTCAGAGGTCGGATTAAGGGGCGCCTGCAGCTAGCGGTCTCGCAAAATATCTGAATGTGTTACTAAGTTCATACCAGCACTTGCACGACTTTGGCAGTCAGTTTCTATGCCATTTGCTGTAGAATCGTCTGCCCTAGAGCCTGGATTGACTTGTTGTGGAGAGATCAAGCATGTACCCCTTACGGGTCTTTGACGCTATTCATTCACTGACAGCATTAGACAACTGATTTCATCCCCGACAACCTACTTCAGGGGCCATCAAATAACGAGACGTGGAAACAGCGCTTTATTGCGAAAGCCGACCATGACACCCTACGGTCAACAATCAAGAAACTTCCGACCGCACACGTTGTCCAAGAGGCCAGGGGCCTTCAGTATGCGGAAATTGCGATCACCAAACCTTGTCTTAAATGGCTTTGTACACTTCCTGTTACGTTAAGAACCGAGTCTAACTTTCCAAACAACCAGACAGCGCCAACGGAATGGGAAATCAATGTGTATAGCATTGAAACTGCCAAAAGAAGAGCCAAGAGGCCATTCATGTCATTCGAAACTGAGACGATCATCTCAGGGAATTACGGTCATGGCCTTAACAGATACTACCTGCGATACACCAGCAACAGGAGTATGCTGGCAATACTGTTGTGGAAGATCCTGCTCCGCAGAATGCTGGTATGTTCTATGTCTAGACATGAAGTGAAGAGCTGACGGTTTCCAGGAAATCGACGCGGCCGACCGCTGACAGTTGATACAGAACTGCGTTTTCATTGGCCTTCATGTGTCAGCAGAGATTGAGGGCATGTGAGAGTTCTTGGGCGGGGATGAACAGACATGGTTATCCTCGTTCTTAGACTTAACACAATGACAAGAAAGGACAAGGCGGCCGTTCGAGAACCCGGAAAAGGAGATACATCTTGCGTCACTACTCTGGGGACTCCTAGAATTAGCTGAAAACAGGGAACTCGTCACTCCATTGTATCAAGTCCTATTCATCCCACCATGCCAAAGAAAACCTCAGAAAGATTGCCAACTTCATAGGCGTTAGGTTCAGCTCAGAGCTGTCGCATTTGGCCGAAATTGACCAGGGCGAAGCGACATGGTCATGTTTCTGTGTTATTGCTTGCTCTCCACGCCGGTCGATGCCGCAATCCGTGAATGGGTAACTTCGCCAGAGGGCCAAAATCTGGATTGGTTAATGATTGCCATGTCGCGGATTTTCGACAGCATTTAGATGGCGGGAAGCTCGCCAGCAGAGATACACTTCGACAAATGGTCCATTCCCTCTGGAGTTAGGTTAATGGAGATATTTATCTTATAATCTTGCATTTCTTCTGAACAATTGAGCCAGAGCCTTCGACACATCCTCTGAACCCCTTGTCGGACTGTTACTAGTGGTATAGGATGAAGAGAGAATGTGATCACTGGAATGCCTGTGAATCAACACGGCTTGGGACATATGTTCAAAGTTTTGATGAACAGATGTTTATCAGTCACAAGGCGCGGAAACAGGATGTTTGAGAGGGTCATACTTAACAGGATGCGTCATGCTGTGCACATTTGACAGAAAGTCATACGGAGCAGGACTTCGTGCCAACTAGAGGCAGGCGTGAAGGATTGCTGCGTGAGAAAATTACACCGCACTGCAATCTCAATCAGGCTATACCGGGCTTAATTCATTCAAGGTTGTGAAAGAAGGCATCCCTTAATTGATTCCACCATAGTCTTTCAATCATGCAAACGACCACTCTGCAACTTGTTCAGGCCACTAGTATTTTGTAATTTGTTCGGGCCACTGGTCGACGTCGCCGGACGCAACGATGCACGCCATAGCCCATTCCGCTCATTCAGATGGGACATGTGGGCATAGTCCTTCCCGGCTCTGGAGGATTTCCTCGTTTCTATCACCCTTCGAATCAAGCTCAAGCTCCTATTCGTTTTTATTAGTTACCACAACTACGGCGCGTCAGATCTGCTTGGATGTTATCATACTTAATCATTGGAAGCTAAAGGCAGCTTTCCACTTATTCTCTGCCAGCCTCCTTCTAACATCGTACTTAGTATTTTCCCTTTTTCCTTCTCTTCTATACTCATCTTCCGAGAAAGAGCTTACACTTGTTAGTGATATCGTAGACTCACATCGTAGGCATCACTTTTGCTCTGTTGATGCAGCATCTCGTTTGTTACCGCGATTCATTGTGATTTTTATATTTTTTTTTTTTTTCATCGGCAGTGGCCAATGCATCTAAAATTCACACATAATATAAGAATTACTAGCAACACCTAGCTAGTGTAATAATTAATAACTAATTAACAGTACTATAGTAATAAAAAAAGCAGCCTAATATAGGAATAAGCTTTAAGGGTATAAATATAGGGGGCTATAAGGTTAGTATAAAGTTTATTAATAATAAACTTTATAGCTATATTAGTATTATAACTATAGTTAAACTTAAATTTATTTAAGTTTTACTTATAGTATGATTTTTATAATTTTTTTTTTCATTGGCAGTGGCCAATGCATCTAAAATTCAAACATAACATAAGAATTACTAGCAATACCTAGCCAGTGCAACAATTAATAACCGATTAACAGTACCATAGTGATAAAAAAAGCAGCCTAATATAGGAACAAGCTTTAAGGGCATGAATACGGGGGGCTATGAGGTTAGTGTAAAGTTTGTTAATAATAAACTTTATAGCTGCGTTAGCGCAAGAGTTATTATAACCGTAGTTAAACTTAAATTCGTTCGAGTTTTGCTTGTAGCATAAATTAACGCGATTCCCCCTCTGTGACCGTGTTTGTTCCCTCTCTTTATCTCTTCTATCTTCTTGCACCTTACCACTCACTCGTGCGCTAAAGCTCCGAGGCGAACTTAAACCCTCACACTACACACAACTCATTCTTACTTGTTTCTAACATATAGTCCACACAACCCTAGACCATAAAGTAGGTCTTGCGTTATCAGTTAATTGACATCCCTAGCTAATAGACTATAGAATAGCAAAGGGTAATCTAAAGCTAATGACCTTTACTACTAGGCTAAAGAATCTAGAGGATTTGTTCAAAAGCAAGAAAAATCCTGATAAAAAGGAAATCAGGCGGTTAGTAGAGTGTAGGGAGTATGTAATAAAGAGAAAGAATAAGTTAAATAACAACTTAGCAAGGAAGCTAAGAAGTTTAATAAGATGGCGAAAAATATTGGGCTGTAACAATATAAGCAGTTTTACCTCGTACCCAGGAGGGGTTACTTATAGTATAAATTAACGCAATTCCCCCTCCATAACTGTGTTTATTCCCTCTCTCTATCTCTTCTATCTTCTCACACCTTACTACTTACTTATACCCTAAAGCTCTAAGGCAAACTATATATAACTTATTCTTACTTACTTCTAACCTAATTTATATACCTAATATAGTCCCTATAATATACTAAGTAGGTCTTATATTATTAGTTAATTATTATCCTAGCTAATAGATTTATAGAATAGTAAAGGATAACCTAAAGCTAGGGGCTATAACTACTAGGTTAAAGAACTAAAAAGACTTATTAGAAAGTAAGGAGAATTATAATAGAAAGAAGGTTAGGAAGTTAGTAAAAATAAGGGAGGATTTTATAAAGAGTAAGAATAAGAAGGGTAATAAGAGCTTAGAGAAAATAGCGAATAAGATAGATAAGATATTAAAGAAAAACGGGCTATAACAATATAAGCAGTTTTACCTCGTACCCAGGAGGGCCGCGATTCATTGTTATGCTTCGTTTGTTGATCTATCCCAAGACCTCGATTCATTTGTTTGACCGAACTTCTACTGAACAAGTCTTTGTTAATTGTTCTATCAAACAGGTCTTTGTTCATTTTTAATAGATTTGAAGCTTATATATAGCCTCCTTTTTCTTATGTCTAGTCAACTTTTTTTATCACTCTTTTCTCTGCATCACTCCACAACACCCCCCTTCAGCATTATAAATACCAACTGCAGCCCAGAATACCTGTTAGTCTACCGCCCCAAAATTCGACGTCGTCTTCTCACAGATTCAGTTCTCAAGAAACAGGAAGTGCTTTTTTTCAATCAACCAGCTGTCATGGCCTCAAACCCTTGCAAGCTTCCCACGGACTCGAAAGCTTACCTCGCCGAGGTTATCAAGAGATCGACAAAATGGCTCGAAGACGACCGACTGAAGAATCTACCTACTGAAGTCAAGGACAAGAACTTCAACTACAACGGGTATCACATAGGCATTTGCAACCAGCTAAATGCCTTTGTCCAAGACGCTGGAAGCGTGATGCTTCGACTTCAAAGGGAAGAAGAGCGTCACGCTCTTTTCGGACAGCTCAATCGAACAGACCCTTCAGTGAAAAAACATCCACCAAAGACGCCGTCAGTCTATGGGAAACTGCAAGAGAATCTCGAACTGGTCACGGACAATCTATTGAAGATTATCCACGATTTGGTGCGCCAGGGCAGCAGTGACCGCGTTGTCCAACTGCAAGCGAACTTGAAAACATTCCGGGACGAAGCAAAGCGTTTGGAGATGGTTCTTGTTGACAAGAAATAGGGACAGAACGTTAAGATCTCTGGGCAGGCTTGGGAAATGCTCTCGATGGAGGTTCACGAACAATGTGTATTGGAAATAGCAAAAACAACCCCCTGGATCGCCGCAGCTAAATCGCAGATGGTTCAAACGACGCGATCACAGACACCTCTGGATATGTCGTGCATCACGAAACGCCCTCTTGAACTAAGTGCCAGGGAGCAATCTTGGCCGTTAAAGCGACCACCTAACTCAACATTGCGGGGAGAGTGATGGACCACGGGGTAGTTAGTGCCTAGTTATATTAGCAGGTCTATAAAGGTTTAGACCTTGAAGAGTCTTTGGCCCTTTGCATAGCTTTAAACGTGTCTTAAGAAGTTGAGGGGCATTATGACACTAACCATAGGGCTTCTTGGCGCCGGGTAGTCGTTTGCGACGAACAAGGCCAATGCGTGGCTGCGGAGTAGACCAGAGCTGGCCATCAAGGCTGCACAGTCAATGATCTTTGATACAAGGAAGAAAGAATGGAAGAGCAAGGGCGTGACGAGACGGCTAAGCAATCTGCGTCAATGAATAGGATTGTGTTCATTGCCATCCGCAAAGTAATTTCTATGTATCACCCTACGCCCCGCAATCGCCGCCTTCTCCAACGTCGTTAAGAGCTCTTTTTCAGCCCGAGATCAAGATTTCATAACAGACGTTGCCAGTCGGGCCACAGTCAGTTGAGCGGTGTGTGTTCGGAGGTGTTACAATTGTAATGTGTGATCGCTTATATTGCATGTAAAGTACAAGTTACATAGGTATAGGTTATAGGCTGTACTTGCCCTAATGTACACTCCACCGCGCAATCCAGCCAAAGTGGACCTGATTGGCTGTGAAATCTAACGATCTTCTATGATGAGGCCCATTTTATCTCGATTCAGGCGGGACGGCCCGCCGAGGTGGGGGCAGTGGATAGTTCAAAACTCACAACCGACTAACAAGACCAGAACGCGGATCGGGTCGGCGCAACCGATGTCGCCCGCGAAGATAACAATGCTGGACTCGTTGATTAATTTATTAGCCGGGCGACAACCCCGACATCGAAATCCTCCACGAGGTATCCGAAGCAGAGATTCGGTCAGATCTTGAATCAGACTGCGGCGAAACGGAAGTTCAATCCAACACCGGAAGCTAACACCGGAAGCAATAACAGGCAGATAAATTAATTAAAGACCATCTATCGCTCGCAAAAGTATTCCTGGAGTATTCCTGGAGTCGCCCCTGTGACTGTGCGCCGGAGAGCAATCCAGAAACACATGAGAATCAGATACTTAAGTCGCGCACAGATGGCTCACTACTGGCAAGAACTCGATCTCCCAAACGCGATAGATCCTTCCCCAACAGAGCAGATAATACTAAAGGATTCAATTCTAAAGGAGGGCCATGATGCGCCGATCAAATGGTGTGAAATTCTTAGCGGCGGAGAGGAATAGCCATACTTGTGTTTTGAGAAGAGTCAGCAGGGCATTCCTCACTCACAGCAGAGTTGGGATGTGGACAGTGTTAGTTGCTGGTCTTCGTCTCTCTGATATGACATCGAGAATTTTCTAAGAGCTGGGCAATGTATCGATGCCTTTCAAGCCTTTAAGTTGTACGATTAGTGGACAGATGCTGAGGGTGGATAGTGCATCTCGAATCTCTTAATCGTTGAATTTCTTCCCAGTCAAGCGTTTACGATCGCAGCTTGGATCGGATGCATTCCCTCGTGCGGCGACCTAAGTTCAGAGTACGAGAAAAGATTAGCACGAGAAAGTCTTGGAGCCCCTTATGCTCTCAGTTATCCAGCAAAGGTCGTGGTTCAACGCCACTATTAACGGTAGGGACTTGCAAACACAGCTAGTTATCAAAGACATTGCACAAATCTTCCACGACCTCCATATTGATAAACAGAAAGTTCAGGGGCGGAACGGTCCAAATCAAGGTCTGCTGTGCTACTAGAGGCTGATCCCTTCTGAGCATGTTCGACAACCACACCAATTGATGTGTACTTGAACGCGGCTGCGTTATTGCAGCCACCGTTGAAGCCGATGATTTTGATGATTTTCATGGTGTTAATAAGCGCGACCAACACAATCAAGCCTTCCGACTTTGAATTTCCAGGCCTCTTTGAAATGTTCCATGCATGCTTCGTTGGATCACAGTGCTACTGTACGTTTCTTGCCACACTACATACAGACATTTGAGACTACGTTCTCCGACAATGTCAAATACGGAGCGCAAATCTATCATCGGATGTTAGCTAGTGAGTGCCCGATGGGCGTAGTATATATGTGTAAGCTATGGTCACGTGACGTGATAGTTGCTGTTAATTTCTTATCAATGCCCTTATTATGCTTTAGCTATATTATTATCTTTCTAGTTTAACTTTCTTAGGCTCTTAAATCATAGCAAATTTCTTCTCTACCTAGCCTTTTTTTCTTCCTAGGTAACCTCCTAGGTCCTAAGCGGTTATTATATATTTTCCATAGTATTCTACGCTAAGATTACTATATTCTTATTAATTATCTCTCGTCGCTAAGCCTAGAACGAAATATATCTTATCTACGCGTTTTTTATATTAATATTATTATTTGTGATTACTTATCACGTCTATGCCTCCATTGCCGCTGTCTAGCAATTAATCGCGTTAGCTAGCTTATCCATAACCGCATTATGCCTTTCCATAACGTCTTTTGCTTACTTCATAACGTCCTTTGTTTCTTCTATGATTTGACACAACTTTTCCACAGTGTCATCGTTCATCTCGTTCATGTATACCCTCGCGGTCGGGTCTATGGACCTAAATCGTCCTACTTCTTGTTTCTTGTTGATCGTCATAACTTTATCACCCACATTTCGTATGACTTCGTTTAGCATCTGGTAACTTTTGGCTTTTCTAACGAGCTAGCGCCTATGTAATAATAAGCAGTATTGCTTTTATAAGAAAAATTTAGAGTTAGGGTTAGTACACATATATATGTAAGCATACACATATATATGTAAGCATACACATATATATGTAAGCATACACATGTATATATAAGCATACAAATGTATATATAAGCATACACATGTATATATAAGTATACAAATGTATACATAAGCATACACTTGTATTTATAAGTATACACTTGTATATATAAATATATATATTTTTATTAGCTATACTATACTGTCTAGGCCTAACCCTGTAGGCAAGGACGCTTCCCACTGCTTCTAGATCTATCTTTGTTTCGTTTCCTCTTGTTCTTGTTTCCTAACGCTTTAAGCAATAGTTTATTCTTAGGCTTTGGAAGGAGGGTAGCTTGGTCAAAGTCGATGATCATAACTTGCCGTCGTTCCTCGTTCCACAACTGATTGTCACTCCGTTCGTCACGGTGATTAACGCCCTCCGCCCAAACCGCCTGCGAGGAGCGGCGCAGCTCCGCCGTTAGGTCTGGCAACCCTGCTTTTGATGCCTTCTCTCCACCCCACGACATTAGCATCATATCGAAGACTCTGACGCCGCCTGCAAGAATGTGTCCCCATTCTAGCTCCACAATGCCTAGGTGCACTGGCACTGCATGACCCTGGAGCCTTTCGAGCCTAGTGTAGATATTGCTCTCGTGCTCCAAGTCCCGTGGATGGCCCGACAAAGCCCCCTTGCCTACGAACGTGTAGCCGTAGGGCTCTAGCTCTAGCTTGAAGAGCACCCCTACAGACCCCTGTTTGCCCCAGTTGTCTAATGCGTCGCACTTATGATACGGATTTCGGCGTAATTGTTCGCGCACCAGGCGGGTGAATGCGTCGGCGTGAATGGCATGTCGGTTGCCACCTTCGACAGTCCGGTGTAAGCGCACATTTGGGCAGTTATTGTCGAGTTCTCTGCTTCGCTTGAGGCCAAGCAAGCACGCCTGAGTACAGTACTGCCTGGTGGGTGCCGAGCCAGACATCTCAGCACCCTCGCTTTCGGAGCTACTGCTTAACGGACCATCCTTTCGCTTGCCGGTTTCGACCCTTGATCGGAATCCGGTTGGCCCGTCGTCTGGGCTCTCGTCTTCGTCATTGTCCCTTGCGAGAACGTTGGTGGGTCTACAAGACGACTTGGACCGCAGCGATATTGTTCGATTTACCGGGCTCACGCTAGACGTGTAGCGGGAGCCTGTTCCCTGCGATGAAGGGGCCGACGACGACTCAGTATCCTCCGCCTCTGGAACACAGGCCGCATCCTCATACGGCTCTCTCCACGTTTGCAGAGTGGCATCGGCTGTCTGCGACGCCTCTTCGAGCGAGACTCCTCGAAGAGCGTCCGACAGCAGGCTCAACAGACAGAAGCTGGCCAGTTGAGCGACCGCGGTGTACATCACCTTGTCATCGGCCAAGCTTCTGTCTAGTGGCCCACCCACGTCTTCTTCGGGTACGCACGCATGGCAGTATAGCGTCTGCAGATCGGCTCTGTCGACATGGAGGAGCATTAAAGACGCGCCGGCGGCCACGTAGCCGTACGAAACCTCGTATCTGACCATGTAGTCGAAGACTTGTGTCAACGCCATGGCGATGACTTCTTCCGTTTTCTCATATTCCCGCGCGGCGTCATTGCTACTAACTTTGTCGCTGCAGATCCGCTGCATAACCTCCATGAACAGCCTCTCGTTTGCCACGGCAGATTTGACCGACCCTGCCGGGACCTGATGTGCTGCTTTGTATTCAAAGACAAAAGCGCGGCTCTCGTCTCCGCCGGGATGTGTACGGACTCCCCATCCGTCAGGCTTCGTTAAGGGAGGCTTGACTCTCTGCTCGGACGCCATCCGCTTGCTCGGTCCAGTCCGCCGCCTTCGCTCCTGTCTTTCCTCAACAAACTCCTGCGACGTGGTAGAAGGGTCTCGGTCGCTTGCTGCCGTGAAATCACGGGAGTTGTTGCTAAATCGTAGGTTTGAACACCGGTATTCTCCCTTCAGATCCTCGTCGTCCCAGACGGGACGCAGGATTTCCCAGACAGGGTCTTCCACGGCAACCTTCTCAAAATAATCAATGGCGCTTTCGTTGCCTGCCCGTTTACGAGAGATAGTCAATCCTGCGTCTCTAGTCGTGGTTTCTTGGTAAAAAAGGCGCCTGCCTCTGCATGCTGCCTTAATCGCCTCAAAGTGCCGTCGCCGATGTGTATTCTCGAAATCGTGCCAAGGACGAAGCCACTTCGGATAATATTTGCCTTCGACTCTGGTGAATCCGGTTGTAGACTGGGATTTATTGGCGAGTCTGAGATTCCTATAGAGATAGAAGTGACAGTTGTAGAGGTATTCCTCGAGCGTAGTCTTCTGGTTTTTGCGCCGCTCTTCCTCTCTCTCACGCCGCTCTTCCTCTCTCTCACGCCGCTCTTCCTCTTTCTCACGTCGCACTTGCTCTAACTCCGCCCGGAGCCTTTCGACCTCTTTTTCGATCTCTTTTTCGGACATTGCGTATAAGGCGTGCTGGTAGGAGTGCGGAACGCTGTGTTTCTCTAAAAGGATGAAATTCTCTTAGGTGTCAATCGTGGAGTATTGCTATTCGTGCGGCCAGAAATTGCGGCTACCCCACCTTTTTTAGGAAGCAGCGAAAAATTTTCAATCCCCCTGTGACAATACGTCACGTGCACATGCACATGGGCCCCGCAGGGATATATATATATCCATTTGAGTGCGCGAAGGCGCCAACTGGGTCACGAAAGTGCTATTAAGCTAATCATACCAAGCCTGGTGAGAGGTACTTAATTTTCTATGGGAATTATACTATAATAAAAGTCCTAGCAATTTCCCTTAGTACAAAGAGCTACGTTGCATATATTGCAGCTATAATAAGACCCTTGTAGGCATAGGTTACCTATATTAAAAGCCTCCCCTAGAGGCCACTGCTTTCACTGCTAACTCTATAATTAAGGTTACCTAGCTTTAAGGCCTTTATAAGCAAGGCAAGGGGACTGAGATTTTGTATATTAGACTAATTTATACTAGCTTCTCTTAGTAAAAACGTCCCGGGTTAGGGTTAGGGTTAGGGTTAGGGTTAGGGTTAGGGTTAGGGTTAGGGTTAGGGTTAGGGTTAGGGTTAGGGTTAGGGTTAGGGTTAGGGTTAGGGTTAGGGTTAGGGT
>AMDK01000472.1:0-19961 GCA_000309355.1 Epichloe gansuensis var. inebrians E818
TAGCTTATAGGCTAAAAGTTAAATAATTAGGTAGTTATCCTAATTAATTTAGTAACTCTTTAACTCTTTATTAAATTTTATAGAAAAGGTAGCCTAGTAGCTTTAAATAAGGTACTACTAAATATATTCCTAAAGTATATATAGATTAATAAATTATAGCTTATAATCTACCTTTAAATCACTATAAGATCCTTTAGTATAAGAGGTACTTAATATACTAAAATTTTTATTAGTATTAATAGAGAAAGCTACCTATTTATAGCGCTATTATAGATATATTAAATTAAAGTAGGTAATAATCTCTAATTATAAGGTTAGTAAGGGCATACCTTATTAAAAATACCTAGGCTAAACTAACCTTACTACTCTTTAAATTAGTCTTTAAGCTTATCCTAATGCCTCTAAAAGTTAGCCTTAGTAGCTATAAATATTATAATACGCCATAAATTATAAATACTAGAAGCTATAAGTAGTGTATCTTTAATATCGCGAAGAATAGGCTTTTAAAGAGCGTTAGTAATAGATTAATCTGTTACTATAGCTATCTCTACTAGCTTAGAACTAAATTTAATAATATAATCTTCTTTATTATTCTAGGGTTAATTAGTATTATTAATTAGGTTATTATAAGGGCATGCCTAGCGTAAAGTTAGTATCCTTCTGCGTACTAGTAGCGTTAGGATATTGTAGTTATTAAGGTTTCCTTACTACTTCTTTATAATATTTACTATAACATTCTATAGTAAATACTAGTGGTAAATTTGCTATTAGGCTAATAGGAAGGTGGTCTAAAGACTAGATTTAAGAGCTTTATTAAAATCCGTAATAATAACGCCTAGTATCTTAATGCTAGCGGCCTCTATAGCTAGCTTTAGATGCTTTAAAAGCTAACTATAGGCCGCTTTATCTTCTTTAGTAGTAAGGCTAAAGGCAATACTAAACATTATATATAAAGATATAACGCCTATAACTTATAATAAAGGTAGGTTAAAGCGGTTAACCTTATATATGTTATCTATTTATAATAGCTTAGGATTTTACTTCTATTATTAAATTAACTCTTTATATACCTAGAATACTTATAAAAGCTTTCTAGAAGTATCTTAATTAAATTATTTATAGAAAATATAATTATTAGTATCTAGTAAATTAATAAACTTTTATATTAATATTCTAGGGTTATATAGTGTAAGTTATAGCTAACGCTAGATAAAAAACACATCTAATTTAGTAATATAGACTTTAGGGTGCTCCTATATAATTTAGCTAGTAATTTACTTTAATATTAATATTCTAAGTTTACTAAGGTTTTTAACTTTTATCTAAAGCTATTAGAGGCTAAATTTCTATTAACTTTAAAGCTAAAGTATACTTAAATTTAAGGGAGAAAGGACTAGGTTATAATTATATGTGTTTTCCTTTATTATAGGAACCTAGGTATTATTATACATATTATATTATACTTATACGCTAAAAGGGCATTATAGCTTCCTTAAAGAGAACTTATAAATTTAAGAATTAAAGGTATTTAGCCTATAGTCACTGCTATGCTGGTATTAAATTATATAGTTAACTCTCTGCTATATGCGCCTTAAATAACCGCTACTAGATTTAACCACTATAAATCCCTCGCTTACTTGCTAGGTATTAATAGCATTAATCACATCTTCTATGGTTATATAAAATAGCTGGATCTTAGGGAATAACATAACAAAGGGTATTTGAAAAGAGCCTTATTACGTTGCGTTACGTTGCGTTATAAGGCATTGTGATAATAAAGAGGAAGGAAGGAAGAAAGGAAGGAATTTAAAGAGATTATAAGCTTTTATACACGTTGTATATTGCTGTAAGCTGCCTGCATTCGCCACTAAAAAGAGCTGGTATATTTGGCGGGGGATTAGGTGGAAAGGTACTTCTTCCGTTTTGGGACTAACGCGATATGCGCATTCAATAAATGCGATATGCGCGTTTAGTGACCCTATTCATATCCCAAGTCGCAAATGCCCAAACCGTAGTAAAAGTCCCTGCAGCATTGCCACTAAGACCCGTTGCCCACGTGACTGCTCGTAGACAAACGCAAGCTTTGTTGACGTGCGGAGCCTCGTGCGGAGCCTCGTCACCCACACGACCGACCGACTGAACTCCAAGCTTCCAGAGCCGACCCGACAAAGCTCCAGCCTGCGACCTTGCATCGACCAGTGTCCGCTGTAGCATATCCCACCGACAGGAGCTCCTCCCTCGTAGGACTACGTCCCTACCGATAAATCATCCACCCCCGAACAGATTGTCACCATGGCAGAGGAGCGGTTATGGAAGTTTCGCAGGCCCGAGTGGCTGAACAGCGCCTGGGCTCGCAATTCTGGGGTCTACGCCTCGGGAGCTCTGGTAAGTTATGCTCGAACTGCGTTTTGGACCGTTCCGATTCGCTCTTATTACTAGCTTTGTACACGCCGCCATGGTAAAAAGCCCAAGAATGAAATGCTAACCGACCGTCGTTGTGGGCTTCGTGCAGTTCTCAATCGCCTTTTATGTCATGCTCGATTCCGCCGTGTGGTCCAAATTCCCCAGAAACGGCTCCAACGTCCATGTCAAATTCGTCGATTGGCTGCCCCTGGTCTTTTCAAGCTTGGGGATGCTGATCATCAATTCGGTGGAAAAGCAGCGCCTAAGCGCCGACTCATTCAGCTATAGCGGATCTGGTGTTGCTTGGAAGGCTCGCGTAGTCTTGTTTCTGGGGTTTGCCGCTCTCGCCGGCGGTATGGCTGGCGGTGTGACTGTCTTCGTGCTCAAGTTTGCGGTGCCAGGCGTGGCTATGCCTGCGCTGGGCATGGGCATTGAGAACCTTGTCAGCAATGCACTCGTCGGGGTCAGGTAAGTTTGGCAGGTTCTGCCTCGGACTCATCTTTCGAGTACATGTATTGTATGCTAATAGTGCCACCAGCTCCGTTGTTCTTTGGATCAGCCAGAATATGGAGGATGAGTACTCGTACAACCTATCGATATAATAACATCGTTGAAGGCGGAACCTGACGTCAAAGGTGTGTATGTATGTATGCATGGGGTCTCGGGACTGGTGTTTACGAAGAGCTTGTTTGGATGCGAGCAGAAGGGTCATGACTGTGTACTATCATTGCAGCGCTTCAATTTTTTTTTTTTCTCACCTGTGATTAGGAAGGCCTCAATCGAGGGACAGTTTTCTTAAGACTTCCGTCCGTTAGTGTGATGATGAAGTTGAGAGGCAATGTTAGACTGCGAATCGTTGACTGCATCAAGTAGTTGGAACGATTCAAATCCGCAACAATACATCCATCGTAACCGTGTAATTAACATTGCAGATGCATTTGGACTTTGTTCAATCTCTCGTCATTGATCAATGCGTTGATCGCGCGGCAGATAACCGTCGGCCCACTAAATAAACAATAATACTTCCCACTCCTTCTCACCCGTCACCCACCCGTCGCCCAGGTGCACTGTGCAGTGCTCCAATCAACAGCGCTCTACCGAGTATTTCAACAGTCACCATCATCATGAGCCGCCCATCCCCAAGCCATCACTAGTCCCTTGTATCTTCAACAACGCCGTGGCTGCGCGTCTCCGACCCAGAAGAAACCAAACACACCGCGTCGGCACGCCAAAGGCAAACGGGATGAACCAAAGAACCCAAGCGCCCAACACCGGCATCGCGCGCCCCCGCGGAGCCGTCGCCCATGCCGCCCGTCGTCCCAACCTCTTCCGCAGCCAGTTGACCCGCAGACCAACAGCCGGCTCATCCAACTCCTCGGAGACGCTGCGCCTCGACGTCGAAGTCCTCTCTGACACGTCGGAGATTGTCGTGCGGAATCAGCAAGGCGAGATTGAGCTGGGGGATCCGCCTCCCCCCATGTCTGAGGAGCCGGATGAGCAGGCTGAGGATAGGGATGAGAATGAGAGTACGTCTTTATCTGTGGTCTGATAATGGCTCTTCTTCTTTCTCTCTCGCCATCATAGACATTGACTCAAGCACGAGAGTGAGCGTTTGCTGATGATGGGATGATTGATATTGCAGAGGAGAGACAGAGGCTAGCTGAGGCTGTTAAGCATCACGGCGTCAGTCACAGCTCTGTGCCGGACCAACCTGAAGGTGAGGATCTGGTGAGCTGGTACTGGAAGAGAGAATGATTCGCTGACTTTTTCCCATTTGGCCAGAGCTTCTTGAGGCGGTGAGGGCAAGTTTGCGCGCCAAGGTTGCAGCTCTTGCGGAGGACAGTTGGATGTTTGATCCGGAGGACCAGCTTCGGTAACGATGCATTATGACGTTTTGTTTTGACCATGGCTTTCTTTTCTATCGTCGCTCCCTGATGAAGCAATGCTTTGAACTATATCTATGATACACACCATGAACCTTATATGCCCATCTACTACTCCGTACCGTCAATCGACATATTTCTAGTCCAGGCCCTCTGCAACTGGCGCATCCGCGCCTCGAATCATACCTTGTCTCCGCGGCTGCTGAGGCGCAGCACCACCGCCACCAAATAAGCCACTCATCATGTCCATTAAAGGGTTATTTTGTCGTGGCTTCGCGATGCCAAAGTACATTTCGGCAATCATCTCAAGAGGCTCCGCCCAAACCTCTGTCTCGTTGATCTGCGTGGCATATTTCGATACGAGGCCCTTGAACACCTCTGGTGCCGCGCGCTGGATCGCCAGAAGAAGGAGGCCCAGGAAGTTGAGGAGCGGTAAGCTCGGGAAAACACGGATGTCGGAGCTAGCGCTGGAAACATCCTCTACCTTAAGGTCGGGGTTGTCGTTGCTCAGAGCACTGGTGAAGAGTCGATAGCAGGTGTTGGCGGCGCGAACATTACCCACGAGCAAGTACGGCAGGACTGCTCGTCCGGCAAAGTGTGGTGCGAGATGCGCCTCGCCTTCTTTGTACCAAGCATATTCCATCTTGAACAGGACCTCGGGAGAATCTTTAGTTCCAAGAATCAGGTGCTTCTCTGCTTCGTATGTATCGTGCTCTTCGGCGTATAGCGATCCTGCGACATGGTGTAGTTCTGGATCCCCGGCTGGGTAATCACCGAATTTGGCGGACCATCTATACCGCATGCCTCAGTCAGCGTTCCGATTCTGCCCTTTTTTTTTGGTTTTTTTTTGGTTTTTTTTGTTTTTGCCTCTGTCTCTTGTTTCACCTGTCCGTCGGTCGGGAGCATCACAAAACATGTTCTAACAAAACCCATGATCGAAACTTACCCCACGGCCTCCCCGATGAACTTCTTCCTCGTAGGCTCCTCGGCATCAAACAGCCGCAAGCACGTCAATATTCTCCCCTTGGCAGCTGACTCGGGCTTAAGCTCCGCTTGCTTGTACACATCCAGCATCATGACGCACAAATCTCCACCGCTACCGCCCTGGCCGGCCTTGAGAAGCGATTGTGCCACATAGCAGAGGATGTCGATGGCGGCGTCCCAGTTCTTGGTCTTGATGTATCGAGAGGCGGCGACTCGGGTCTGCTGCTGAGCTTCGTAGTAGTCGCCGTCGGCGATCTTTTCTTGCAGACGGGCGACGATGCGGTCGACCTTGCTGGCCATGGTGGGCGGGGTGGATTCGCTGTAGAATGTGTGGCGTGTGAAACTGTGAATGCTGCTCAGCAGCGTGTGGTGGTTGGTGGTGACGGAGGTGAAGCTGCGTGGATGGAGGGGTTGTGGGGGGGGGGCTGGAGAAAGAAAGACGGGAACATGGTGACGGCTACCCTGTACCATATTCAGTGCAGCGTTATTGAACCAAGTCTGCTTGATTATGGGAATTTGTTTCTTATTTGAACTTACCTTTTCGCCGCTTGAGGCGTTCAAGGGAAGAACTCACGAGTGGCTCAATTTTGAATTCACAGGAAAATTATGTTGCGGCGGAGCGCTTATTCCCATGCAAGTTATTGACTCTTATGTTTGGGGTAATGTTCCAATTCCTCTACCGGGCCGGAAGAAATTTCAAAGACAGGGCATTGCAGTTTCAAAGTTGTCGAGGTTGCGGTTTGATATGTGCCGCTGGGCACTGGGTTGGTTAGAAAGTAAAGATGCAGAGGCTGCTGTGTTAGATGACATGGCTCTGTTTCCCTTCCAGGATGAGCTCCAACTACGACTCATCCTTGCCTTGCTTTTCGATGTTTACCAAACACAGTCCCTTGACAGTCTTTTATAAACATGTTGGAGAATCATGCGTGCAACCTGTTGACTATACCGGTCCTATTAATGCAATGCCGTGTTGTGCAGTAGATACTAGCTTTATTTGTCTTGAAGAGCTATATTCGCTAAACTGGGTCGAGAATTTGACCTTGCTTGTTTGACGTGAAAAAAAAAAAAGTAAGCCTATCAGCTCATAACTGTTTGTTTGTTCTCACATATCCTCGTTCGAGTTTTTGCAAACTAAAAATAATAGCGACACCTACTTCTCGGTCGAGAATGACCTAGCGTTGAGACCAACCATGTGTCTGCCCCCTTAAGCCCCGTTAGACAACGGCTTACAAAGCCCGAAAAATATCATTTTTGCTTGTGATAGCGCCTACACTCATAGCTCCATGAATTTCATCACCGCCCTCTGTTGCTCGTAAAGAGTACATATGCTTTTCAAGGGACCTTTCTCGAACTTTTCCCCTTTCTTCTTTGAACTTCCGCCGCTATAAGTGCGTGAGACCCGGTGGCTCATATTTTGAGATAAGTCACCCAACGGGAGCTTGGAATACTGGACGGCGATAAATCAACCGGGCCATGGAGAGCAAGGTGGATGAGCCTTTCGTTGAGAGGGCGCTGAAAAGAGCGAGAATGGATTCCTCCGCATATATATCTGGTCTAGCGAGACATGGCGAATCAGACAACTTGATTGAGTACACTGAAAGGTCAAGATCAGAGAGTTGCGGCCGAGCTAAAGCCACATATAGAATTGATGACCAAGAAACGTGCATGACAAGGCGTATTCCTAGGTAAGTTGCGGAATTATAGCAATCTTAAAGCATAATTTCACAAATGGAATCTGGTCTAAAATCCCCTCATTCTTGCCATTCTTCCAAGTCGGTGTCAGTAACAGAGGATCCGTCATCATCTTACCTGTCCAAGTTAAAAATTGTGTCATCGATCCGCGGGGTTGATGCTGTTGACGGTACATCAGACCTGGAAGTGGGGGATGCCGTATCTGGGAGGCTCTTGTCTTCCTGGGACTCGGAAACATGTACCCGGGCAGCCGAAAGCGTAGGGTTCGGACTGCGCCTGTGTCTATCAGTATCATCCGTCAGCAGAAGCCTGAGGTCCCTCGGGGCAGGCCGTTTCCTATTGATTGTTCCATCTGTGCCAGATTTCGAGGGCTTCATGGGGTGAATCAGTTGACTCATATTTCCATAGCCACTTCAAACACTTCTCAGAGCTCCATCGCGCAACTTTTTGCTGGAGACGCTCCTTTTCTAGCTCCTAAAATATTTTTTTTTTGGCTCTCTATCGATTGTCGTATGAGTCTAGTCTCGTCTGCGGACAACCCGTTCCGCCGAAGAAGATTTTCGTAGACGCAAAAAGTCTTTCAAAGCTAGACTTTGTATTAGAATACGAAGTATTCATCGCCGCTCAATGAGATGGGGAGCTGCTGCGAATGGTGAATTCGGTTGCAGAATTGGAAGCGCTGCGGCGGGCCATGTGGGCAATACGGCTTTATCGTGTCACGTGATTAAGCACCTACGGCCGGGTAGGTGACCTCCGGAGACCCCGCGGCGAGGCGCGAGGAACTTTGCAATGGAGATGTTTTGCACACGGACGGCACGGCGTCACCCGCAGGAGCAGGAGTGTAAACAAACGCCCCCGTCGTCAGCTGATAGGGGCAGACAACTTCGGCCCGTGGGCGCTTCTTGTTCTGCTCGCCACTAGCTCAGACTGGAAGGCGGATGCTAGTACGGAGTAGTGCTGCCGCCAGAAGAGAACCTTTGTCGCTGAGAGCTGCAACGCGCGGAGCCATTAGCTTTGCCGATTTAGCAGCCGGCTCGGACAGTTGTTCCCGTTCCCGTTGAGTGCTAGTGGGTGGGGGGGGGGGCGGGCGGACAAAATACCAAGGAGGTATCGATCGAGCCAACCAACACCCATCCTTGTTGGGCAGGCAACAAGCAGGCCAGGCCACCTGTTGACCCGCTGTTCTTGCCCGATCTGTTTCTGACGCTGGTCTTCCTCTCCTCCGCAGACAAGACACTCAACAATCATGTGCATTTTCCGTTTGACATGTTTCATGGATCTTGCGAGTAATTGGGCACTAGAATTTGCTGCGAGCTAATAACCTTCAATAAATTTAAACCATCAAGCGTGGGCCATCTCCCGCCTCGTTGGTGCGCAACTTCCCACTATGTTGCCTTGCATAATCTGCAATCTTGTCAAAGTTCCGGCACTTATGATAGACGTTGAAATCGCCCTTGCCATATTTCAATTTCATGTCGTAAAGGATGAACGAAGGTGTGATATCTGAGTAGCACATCAAGCTGAGTCGAAGCGCTTCAATACAATGATCAACATGCATCCGGCTTCCCACGAGATCATCTCTGCCAGAAGGATAGAGGCGCTCCCAGGACTTGCTGAACATCCCCAAGGGCCAGGTATATTGGCGAATGATGTTCTAGTCCAGGTTAGCAAGACTGAAAGGGGCCCCAATTTGTCGTCCTACTCACAAGACAGTGGAGTTGGTGGAACACCTCTGGCACAGCAGCGTATGTAGGATTAGCAGGATCACTGTCCACGAGCTCCATCTTCCTGCCAGTGTTTGTGAAGTTCAGAGCTGCCCCCCCAGCCGAGTCAACACCAATGTAGGGGGCTAAAACGCGAGATTTGTTGTAAGTTTCCCGTGCAATTCAGTCGAGCGAGCAACATCAGATCGGCAATCACTCACAGAATGTAAGTTCGTCCCATGCCTTTTCGCGCTCCAACGTTGGTGGCCCACGGTAAATTGACGAGTGGTTGAAGTAGTTGATGAAATTGCCTTCCCAAAACTCGACGCCCTCCCATAATGGGGCTGGAGGAAAGACCCAAGTTAATAACTGTTCTTTGGTGCAGGACTTGTCCACGGGCAGGTTGTCGAGTACTCACAGAAAGGGGAAACCTTCTTGGCACATTCAAGCACAGAGGGCGACTGTTCTCCGTGCAGGAGCTTCCAGGCCAAGACAAATACAGTCGCCAGAAGCACGATCAAGGTACACAAGGCCGCCGTCACCTGTGTCCGTGTCAGAACCACCTTCGTGGGCCGTCGTGGACCCCATGTTGAAAATTCGGAATCCAAAGGCGAAGGAGAATTTTCAATCGAACGTAAGGGTCTGTAGTAAGTCTTATCCGAAGGCATCTCCGCTGAACCGAACCGACCGAATTAGAACTATTCGGCTTGCACGGGCGCGTCTTGGTTCTCCCAGTGCCTAAGAAGCGATTGTGTTCTTGATCAAAATAAGAGATGGATGGCTGGCCTTGGCAGATTTGTCTGCGCAACCACACCACGACCGCCGAGTAAAGCCAAGAAATTGATGTGGTAGCATTTTGCCGAGCTTCTCCTCTGAGTCCTCTCTAGTATCTAATACCGCCACCATTGTATTATAATGAGGGAACCTGAGTGCCTGACCAGTCGACATGGCTAGTGTGTGTGGTGGGACAGCAAGGTTGCAGGGATTTGTGGGGGAGGAGAGTCGAGGAGAGTCGAGGAGAGTCGAGATCTGACTGAGCACTTTCCGGGGCACACAAGCAAATCTCGGCTCCAGCAAAGTTCGTCTCGTATCCAGGGTGGAGCCTCTGAATCCTATTTAGGTAGGCGGTAAAAAATCGCGGCATATACTAAGCATATGCTAAAATCACAGTGTAATAGTGCGAATTTACACTGTCTGACTAACTGACTAGCTGACTGACTGATTGATTGATTGATTGACTGATTGACTGATTGACTGACTGACTGACTGACTGACTGACTGACTGATCGATTAACTGACTGACTGACTGTTATTTAATCGATCAATCGATCAATCGATCAATCGGTTAGTTAGTCAGTTAGTTAATCAGTTAATCAGTCAATCATTCAATCAATCAATCGGTCAGTTAGTCAGTTAGTCAGTCAGTCAATCATTCAATCGGTCAATTATTCAATCGGTTAATCAGTTAGTTAGGTCTATAGGGGCTGGGTATATAGTATACATATGCCTAGTAATATAATTCATATAGTACGTAGGCATATGATAAGCATATGGTAGGCATATGCTATTCTGCCACCTAAAAGGCTCCACCCTGGATACGAGACGAACTTTGCTGGAGCCGAGATTTACTATAACCCCCACTTTCCGTATTACGCTTTCCCCGCCAGCAAGTGGCACAGCACCAGACCGACCGTCCAATTTGTACTTCAATCGAGCAATTTCCTGTCTGAGCAGCTTGCCATTTCTCTCACCAACACCATCTGGCATCCAACCTCGAAACAACTTGGACAAGTCCGCAATGCTCTCATCCGTCTTTGTCGCAGCCGCGACGGTTCTCTTGGCCGGCCCTTATCTCGCAGTAGCTAGTCCGGGTGAGGAGACGTCCCGACTCCCAAGCACGCTTGCTTCATGTTCCGATCTAACCAGCTAACTCGCGTTGCAGTCCCCCAAGTTGCTGTCAATGGCCCATCTCACCTCCAAGCAGTCTACTATAGCGAAATCGAGGCGGCAGATCCCGCTCTCATTCTAGGAAATCAGTACAAAGCGCCGGCGCGACGCTGAACGGGGGGCGGATTCAAGAGGCCGTATGGAGTAGTGACCGCGATAGTTCCCATGGGTGGAAGAAAATTTGGGGGAGTTTCAATAGAATCGCCGTCTGTATACAGCCAGCCCATCTCGAACAGCATACGCTCACAATTACAATTGCCACCACATGTCTTTGTCAATCATCCTAGAATCACGGAATGCTTCTCGCCGCCTAGTGGTTTGTTCGTGCACTTCTATTTTAACAGGCTCCTCCGTAGCATCGTTAGTAAACGACACTCTACATGTAGTTCTGTCGACGACGGGGCCAAAACTTGATGGGCAAAGCTCGTGCCCAACTGCATCTCCAATTCTCCATCACCCCGCAGCAAGCGTGATGAGACGAGACGAGACACCCGGGTGCAGGGGCAGGGGTACTGGGATGAGCGGGGGTGAGCGGCAAAATGGACTAAACGGATTGGTGGAAGGTGTGGTAGCATCGGCCAAGCGGGGGCAGGTGCCAGGGACCCTGGCTTCCTTTGTCGCTCATCTGAGATCTCCAGTTCAATGCGAACCAACAAACGCCAACAAACCAAACTTGACCTGCCCGGTCGGGAAAGGGGGAGGCTGAGGGGGTGGACTCTTCGCTGTCGTCTCAAATATGAATGAATACATTGAACCCCGATCCGCTCAGTCCTGCCGTGTACTTCGAGCCTCCTCGAAGCTATTTGGTAGCCGCAGCCTACAACCACAGCCTACAACCACCATGTCGAACATCGTTTTGAGAGAAATTCAAGTTGTCGGGGATGGTTCCTTTGGACCGCAGCTGCCTCCCTATTTCGACTTTACACTGCTATTCGAGCATACGATTCTGACTCTTCTGCCAGCAAGCCTGTTGATTATTGCATCCCCCTTCTACTTGCTCTACTACTCAAAGTCGCCAGTGTACGTGTCTGGCAGCACTCTTTCTTGGGCCAAGCTCGTATGTTAAAGCAGTCTTTCCGTCTTTATTTCTTGATGTATCGCCAGCAAGCTAGGCCAATCACTAATTCCATGTTCCAGGCTACGACCGGGGCGCTTCTTGGTGTTGAAATCGCCCGCCTCGCACTTTGGGCTACTGTCGCAGCTTACCGTTCCGATGCGTCTCTAGCTGCGCTTTCTCTAGACTGTGCTGCTGCGGTTTTCATAATCACCATCGTCAACTTCGAACATCGCCACTCGCTTCAATCATCTGCTTTCATAAGCCTTTATCTAAGTCTCACGCTGTTACTGGAAATTGTCAAGGCTCGCTCGTATTTCTTGCGATCCGGATTACAGGCAGTGGGGGGCTTATCCACGGCAATCGCTGTGATCAAGTTGATAGTCGTGATCCTGCAGGAGTTACCCAAGAGGAAACATATCCAGGATTGTTTCCTGCAAAAGTCTCTGAGTAAGGAAGCATCGAGCGGGTTTTGGAATCGCTCACTCTTCATATGGCTGAACTCGACTTTGTTATTCGGCTTTCGGAGCATATTGGAAGTCAACGACCTCGGAGACTTGGGCAGCGACTTTGACTCGGAAGGTCTGTGCGCCAAATTCGAACCTTTTTGGACTAAATGTAAGCCAAATTTGAAGCCTCTCTGGACTCCTTCTGACTTTGGCCCTTGGTACTCGGTGGTGCAAATACTGCAAATGGAATATCCAACTTGGACCGTGGCAATCTCAGCAAAGGATTAACATGACGATCCAGATATGCATCTGCCGAAGCCTTTGATCAGAGCTTCATTTTTGACTTTAAAATGGCCGTTCCTGTCCGTCATGATTCCGAGGGCTCTTCATACTGCATTCGTCTTCAGTCAGCCATTCTTACTACGACGCATCGTTACTTTTCTCGGCTCGCAAAACCCCTCAACGAGTATCCGAAACGGTCTTATCGGAGCTACAGTTCTCATTTACTCGGGCATGGCGGTAATTTCTTTCCTTTAAACACTCACCTTGCCAGACTTGAACCAACACCTGTGCAGATTACAAAAGCTACATACCAGCACATGAACTATCGCTTCATTACACGCCTTCGAGGGATATTAGTTTCCAAAATCCTCGGCAAAACATTACTCATAAGCGTGACAGACATTGAAAAATCTGCTGCCATCACACTCATGAGCACAGATGTAGAGGGGCTTGTATCTGGTTTACCTAATTTCCATGAAATATGGGCAAGCCTGGTTGAATTCGGACTCGGCATCTATCTTCTCTCTACTATCATCGGCCCAGCAACGTTCCTTATCATTTTCCCGGCACTGAGTAAGCACTTTGAGATCCTGGGACCTGTACATTCCATACCTGTTGTACCTTAAACTTCAATAACACGACCCTAGTTGCCACCATGGCATCCTTTATGATCGGCAGACGAATGAGCCCAGCGCGGGTACAATGGAACAAGGAAGTCCAGCAACGAGTAGCATCTACCTCAACTATCCTCGCACAAGTCAAAAATATCCGAATGATGGGTCTGAACCCAGTTGTAGTGGATACCATTCAAGGACTACGACAATCAGAGATGGCTCAGTCTAAACGTTTTCGTGTTCTTTTTGTCGCACTTAAATCGGCAGGTTTGTACTAGCTACACAAAACCCAAAAAAACATTGATTTATTCTGACAACATGATAGTTATTCTATGCTACTCACTTACACCTATTCTCATTGTCACAGCGGCTCTATTCTGGACCAAGTTTACCAGCGGCCTCCAAGCAGACGAAATTTATACAACCCTAGCATTTCTTTCGCTGACGATCTTTCCTCTTCATCGTTTGATGGTCTCTTACTCGCTCTTTACCTCGATATTAGGATGCTTCGAGCGAATCGAAGCATATCTTCTCTTGAATGAAAGACAAGACGAGCGTGAGACGATTAGTGACCTGATCATTCGCAATAACAGCGAAGACTACGGAAAAGAGAAACCGGTCGCCAGGGACTCGAATTCGACAAGAACCAAACCATTGATTGAATTACAACTGCCACAGTCGCCGATCGTTTTCGCCGACGTCTCAATCGCCCCCACGCTGGGCAATGATCCCCTGCTAAGAAACGTACACTTTTCGATTGCTCGGTCTGAGATTGCCGTAGTCGTGGGCCGCACTGGCTCAGGCAAGTCAACGCTATTGAAAGCGGTTCTTGGAGAAGCGCACACAATTTCCGGACTTATATACGTGGAACAGCGCCGTATTGCATTCTGCGACGGAGTTCCCTGGATCAAAAATACTACGATTCTTGGCAATATAATCGGAGATCACAACTTCGATCAAGACTGGTATGACACCGTGATTGGGGCTTGTCTTCTCAATCGAGATATTGAAGAGCTTCCCGACGGTGATCAGACGAACGCTGGGAACAACGGCGCCAACCTAAGTGGTGGCCAAAGACAAAGAGTCGTAAGTCAGGCCCTCCCTGGCGGTTTATTCTATATATCTTCTTTGTGCCACGTTTAACACATTCTTCAATAGGCCTTGGCCAGAGCAATTTATTCAAGAGCTTCGCTTCTGGTGTTGGATAATGTCTTCTGCTCACTAGATCGGTCCACGGCTGACTCGATATTCAATCGACTTCTCTCACCCGATGGCTTATTCAAGCGATTCGGAAATACAGTAATTATGACCCTCCACACTGGTAAGTTCCAAGGAGCAGTCAGCTCATTATTCGAGTCTGCACACTAACAATTTTGAAGCTGATTATGTCGACTCTGCCGATCGCATCATCACAATCAATAACGATGGTTCCGTCAGATGCCTGAAAAACGTGAGAGGTTCGCAGACGATTCGCGGTGTGCTCAATGATTTAGGAGCCGTTGAAAACAACCAGGTGGCCGCGAAAGGTGAGGCGTCCACTGGCTCGAACGATGCTGCGCTCGGAGAAAATCCCGTCTCCAATGAAGCATTATTTATACGCCAACGTGGAGACTTCGGGCTCTATAAGTACTATCTCGCATCGACTACGAAATTGAACTGGGTGACTTGGTTAGCGACGATGCTGCTGGCCGCCTTCACTGAAAAGCTCCCAGGTCGGTCTGCTCTGGTCATTGTTTTCATCATTGTCACTGACGATATTCATAGAGATATTCATCCGAATTTGGCTGGAGGTCGCTCCAAAGAATAAAATTTACTTGGCTGGTTATATCTCAGTCGGACTTTCCAACTTTGTATCCAGCGCTATAACTCTCACGTAAGGCATCCCACACGGCCATGGGCATTTATATTTCACTGATTATTACGACAAGTGTATACTACATCAAGATTATGCCTGATTCATCGGAGACGCTGCATCGCAAGCTGCTAGATGCCGTCATGGGGTGCGCTCACCGTCTCCGTCCGAATGCGACGTCGGTTTCACTACTAACCTGCAGTAGGTCCTCACTGTCGTACCTGTCGACGACAAGCTCGGCATCTCTTATCAATCTGTAGGCAACGTTCTCCTTTGAAAAGTAAAACGTGCGCAGACTTTTCTGACTGTTTATCAGATTCAGCCAAGACATGAGTCTTGTTAGCCAGGATCTGCCATTGGCATTCTATCTGTTCGTCTACAGTGAGTGTCCCTCCATGTTTTTCAAGTTCCACCTCGCAAGTAATAATCGCTGACAACAAGATAGCTGGCTTCTTACTTCTCATAGATGTTGGAGTCATCTCCTCCGGAGCGAAGTATGTTGCGATTGTCATTCCCTTCCTATTCGGCTGCCTCTATACAATTCAGTATTTCTATCTGCGAACATCCCGACAAATGAGGCATCTCGACCTAGAAGCCAAAACGCCCCTCTATGCCCTTTTTACCGAAATAGCAACAGGAATACTGCCTATTCGTAGTTTTGGATGGCAAAGCAAATACTTATCCCAAGGTTTCAGTCACTTGAATTACTCACAGAAGCCATTCTACTATATGTTCTGTGTTCAGCGATGGCTCAATCTCGTGATAGAACTTTCAGTTCTAGGCGTCGCTACCGTATTAATATCAGTTGCGTTGTGTATCCAGGGCACAACACAGAGCGCGATGGGCCTGGCTCTGTTGAACCTTATCAGCTTTGGAGAAGGCATAAGTGCGTTCATCGAGATGTGGATCAATTTGGAGACTTCTTTGGGCGCAATATCCCGCATACGCGCCTATGGCGAGGATACCCCGGTCGAGAAAGATGCCGAGAACTCTTGCCTGCCACCAGGCTGCCTGAAGGAAGGAGCCATACAGATGCTGGACGTCACAGCCACTTACAGGTATGATGTTGCTGCGTCTTCACTTTTGTGCATCTTGCGGACTGACCATGGAACCTTATGGGGTACAACTCGCAGGCTATCAAATTCTTCTTCCAAAGTTGCTCTTAGCGACGTTAGCCTGAACATTCAAGCCGGTCAAAAGGTGGCTGTCATTGGACGCACGGGAAGGTACAGTATTTAAAAGAAGATTATGCCAGTACTTGTCTATCATCATAAACTAACAAACAACCCTTTTTTCAGTGGCAAGAGTTCACTCATTTTAACGCTGCTCAACTTTCTTGAGTACACGGGTACCATAAAGATCGACAACGTAGACCTGTCACAGATCCCACGGCAGGATCTCCGTTCATCTATAACAACAATTCCCCAGGATTTTGTCCAGCTTCCAGGAACTGTCCGTCACAACTTACTTCCGTTGACAAGGTGCAAAGCCATTGACCCCCTTCACGATATTGTCATCAATGAGGTGCTCGAGAGAGTGGGGTTGTCAGAATTCATCGATTCCAACGGCGGCCTGAATGCTCCACTGACAGCTATAGGCTTTTCCCACGGCCAAAAGCAACTTCTAGCCATTGCACGAGCGGTGCTTCACAGGCTTGAGCATGATACTAGCATCCTGTTGATCGATGAAGCGACGAGCTCTATAGATGCCGAGACAGCGGAGGCAATGGAGAGAGTATTGGAAGAGGTTTTCGGCAACTGCACCGTCATCTCCGTCACGCACCGGCCAGAAAGGATGGAATATGCAGACATGATTGTGGAGATGGACGGAGGAAGGATAGCATCCGTGTCAGAAGGACGAAGGCAGAGCGCGATGCCATGACTTTGGTAGATTTCCCGTAAAACACTGAAATTGCGCCTCTCTTTGGTGGCGAATACATTATCTATGCTCTTGCAAGTCTCTTTGGTTCCCGTGTATCTATTCGTATACCTAAGAACCGTAAAAATTCCCATACGTCTATTCTTCTTAAGAGGGAGGAGGCTGAATTTCTCCGGCGCATCGACAGTGCCAGGATAGCCATTTTTTCAACCGCTTTATTGCGTTTAGCGATACGGTGAATAACCCACCTGCTCAGCGTTCCTAGCACTTGGTCTGCGCTATCCATAATTACTATTACTTGTAGCTGCTGTCCTTCAGCTTCTCCAGTGCGCCCTTGAGTTGGCTAGCGCTTTCTCTCGACATTCGCTCGAAACTTTCTATGATCGAGGTGAATAATAATTTTTTCTTTTTTTCACAAAGGCGCGTTTATTATTGCGCTACTAACCATCTGATGTTCCGTAGCGCGATGGACGTGCCAATTGGTAATACCAGACTTGGACAGCCAGAGCCCGTTGTTGCCCGTGTCTAGAGTCCAGCGCCAGTCCTTCTTGGTCTAGCGCGAGAAAAGGGCTATTCTATTCCCGCGCGTAATTTCCTGCCCGCCCCCTCCTTTAATTGGCGAATCAATCCTAAACCTACTCCGTATTGCCGAATGAATGCAAAGGACAAGTTCGCGCCTAGTTGTCGGTCATCTTTTCCAATAGAGCAGGAATTCGTGATCTGTTCAGTCGATAGGTCGCCTTTAGAACTTGCGATGGTTTAAGCAGGATCTCCGGCGGAGCCATCAAGCTGGCCGACTCGCTCGAAACTCTTGCCGTCTCTTTGCTGGCGCATCCATGTTTTATGGCGATGTGACAGAGTCTGCCCGGCAAATGGCATTGATTGGCGTACGAAGCACGCGCTTGCATAAGCCCTGTCAAGTCAAGTAACAAAAGCTTCATGGTGATTCTCGCAACAACGCTGGAACAAGTCGCGGATGGATCAGGAAGTTGCAGAAAGTGCTAGCCAAGGCCCCACGTGCCACCCGTGTAAATCTTGCGATGGGGTACCCTACACCTGCCGTAGCCGTTTCAAATTTTCTCAACTATGCTTTGCGCCTTCAACAATACTCGATATGGAAGCGCTAGAGTCGATAACCCAAGAATAAAGAATAAAACGACTGGGCTCGAGCGAATGACACCTGTTCTACGGAGATCTGGTGGCCACGTATATTTGATAGCTGAAAGCCTTGCTTGTATTTTCAGACCTGTCAAACTAATAGAATACACAGAATCTCAGGCAGATGCTTCACGAGCGAGCATTGATCTGTAGCCACTTCCTCCGATGCCTAATTGTCAAATGCATCTTGGGCCTAGGTAGTCACTCTGTATTTGAGTTGCGTTAAGCGACTGAAGTCTCGGGAATATCATTTCTTGATCCCCTCAATCTATTTACCCATTCAACTGGAATAGAAGACAAACCACATATTTCCACAGGGTGCCAACAGGTCAGAAACTCTCAAGATCGTAAAGATCATTCCACCACATCATATTTTGAAATTCTGGACGTTCCTGCGATGGACAGCTTTTTAAAACAAACAACATGATTTCGTGTCCATGACAAAAGGGGGGGATTGGGGGGGCATTTTTGAATGACCTAGTTTTTTGATGAAACAACGTCCCTGAAACCACTCAACCCGGATTTGAGAGTCCTCATCAGTGTCGGCGGGTCGACTTTCTCGGACAACGGTACAGTCGCACATCCTCTCCTTTGGGGGGCAATATCTGTGAGCGCGACGAAGAGACGTCAGTTTGCTGACAACGTTGTCAAGAAGTTCCTCCGAAAGCAGGGTTTCGATGGCTTAGATCCAGCAACCCTTGATGCTGGTTGGAACGGCCAACTCGGCAGGAACACGCTCCCTCGTCGTGGTAAGTTTTCAATTTCTCACGTACATGACCTTTGTTCCCGTAATGACGTGGAACAGGCAGACGATCGATCCCGATACTGACCAAATACACCCATTTGGGCATTGAATCGCGGATACTACATACGCATCATTCCATGACGCAACGCCAGATGCCCTTCATAATATATTCCCAGTAGCACAGCACCAAACAGGAGGTAATAAAATCATGGCGCAACCTTTCCATCCATCGCCACCGCAACCTCTCTATTTTGTTTGCATTTTTTCGTTCTACATTATAGGCGCCTTGCTCACCGCACTTTCTCCCGTCCATCTCCAATGGCTCCAGCTCTTGAATATCATGGTCCGTCCAGGCCAGAAAGACACCTCGACCACGAAACGCCCCGTCGGATACGCTCGCGTCAGAAGCAGGTGTTTTCGCGAGACAAAGCACCCGTAAAAAGTCACAGTCGCCGCAGCCCCGGCGCCAAGCGGAGATGATTCCAACTCGGGGTGGTGGTGCCATCGCCGGCATCATCATCGGCTCCGTCGTGGGCATCCTGCTTCTGATCTGGGTCATCCGCTCCTGTTTCAATCTTGGCGCGCCACCACAGGAGAAGGAGACCATGTACCACCGTTTCAAGCCGGAACGGCACCGTCGCCACAATTCCCGCCGCAGCTCTCGTCCTCGAAGGTGCTCGTTTGTCTCGGAAGTCGGTGCGCCGCCTGCCGTTGTTGTTCCCGAAGCGGCGACGAGGATGACCGACGGGCCGACAATACAAGAGCAACTAATATATAGTCTTGGCGCTTTCACACGGTAGTGACCGAGAAGCGCGTTGCAGTAGGGTAATTTGTCCATCATATGTCGGCAATGGAGAGGTGAATTTGCGCGGAGATGAGAAAGATGCTGTTTGTAAATAACGGTATTCAATGTACATGTTATACTTTGCGTAGACGGAGCTTTTGGAAGAGCCATCGTAATGAAGTTTATGGGTGGAAGATTGCCTTGTGCTTTGCAAAAACCCGTTTGACATCACATCGCTGCACACCTATTCGCTCACGGAGCCGTTCCCCTGACCTCTCTGGCGACGCCTTGAAAGCAGCAACTCCACCATACTCATGAACCTCTTTTGGTACTCGTCAGGCTCTGTAGTGATGGACATTGGCCCCTTTCTGAAGAAGAAATTGAATGCTCCAACCAGGCCAGTCATCGTTTTCGGCTGCAACTTGTGCTTCGCCCACAAGAAGTCCAGCAGTACCGCCCGGTACATCCATTTGCCGTCCTCTGAAGGCACACCGGTTCGCCATGAGGGACTCTGCAGTGCTGCAACAGCCGGG